>CAXAKX010000998.1:0-24838 GCA_963969525.1 Ontholestes murinus
AGAAGACAAGAATTCCTACAAAACTATAACCTATTTCGGAACAATAAGTTCAAAAATTAAGAATGTTTTTAAAAAACGAGACATTAACATAGTTTTTAAATCAAGCAATAAGTTACGCAATCTAATTTTTAACGCAAAATCCAAAATTAGACATAATGTACAAATCAGGAGTTTACAGTTTAACATGCCCAGAATGTAAAGGAGTGTACATCGGGCAATCTGGTCGTAATTTTCATATACGTTTAAAAGAACATGAACGATCATATAAATTAAAACAAAACAACTCAACGTTTGCAAATCATTTAATAGAAACAGGCCATAAATTTGATAGAGATGTACTTTCGGTAATCCATCTCGCCGATAAAGGCAAACAGATGGATTTACTGGAAGCCCTGGAATTACACAAAACCAAAATTAATCCGGGAATTTCCGTCATTAACGACCAGGTTGACCTGTTGTACACCCCTCTATTTGAAGCCTTTTAGTATATATACCTGCATTTTTGTTAATTTAAGTACAGTTTGATAATGATTACCTTGTAATTGAAACTAGTCACGAGAAATAAAAATATAAGTGGTATATAAAAGTTAAGTGTTTTTCTTTATTTAATAATCGAAAATGTACCACGAAGTAAACGCCTCCAAAATTCAAGAATTAAATAAATCATTACGTAAAAGAAAACCAACGTTAAAACCGATCCGATGTAAATATTTATTATGTATTCTATTTGTTTGAAACTAACGACGAAATCGGCAAACCTTAATAAATCAAAAAGACACTTACCAATGTAACTTCCTCTTTTCTTCCTGGTTTGGCCGGACTGATGTGGACTGTATATATAAATAAATAAATAAATACATACTTTATTCAAAATAGAGACTGTACATGAACAATTAATAAGACACATATATGTACATATAAAATGATATCATTATAATCATACCATATCTAGCCGCTAATTGAATACGTCAAATGTATGTTTCAAATGTGCGAATTGATATGCACATTTATTAAAATTTTAATTTTCTCACGTATTATCTTCTACCTCTCATAATTAATGTTCACATTGAATAATGTTCTTCTTGTATTAGGTGTTCTCTTAATTGTGTTTTGAATACTTTTTACATCTGTGATGTTTTTCATGCGCTTGAGCAATCCATTGAACAGTTTTAAAGCTGAATACATGGAAGATGTATCAAAGAGTGAGTCTATGGGATGGATATGCATATATTTCATTATTGCGCGTGTCCTATTGGTGATTCATGTTATGTATGTTAAATTTTTCTTTATATTTTAAGTTAAAATCTAATATTTCGTACCTATAAAGACTGTAGAAGGTAAGTAAACCAGTACCTCGGCAACTATCTCGTTGATTTAAGTTCAATATTATACGTAATGCACTCTTTTGGATAGTAAATATACTCTTTGTGCAGCTAGAGTATCCGTAATGTATTATTCCATATCTTATGACACTTTCAAAGTTTGCTCTAAAAATTGTAATAAGGGCGTTAGTATCTAGTACTTGTCTCAAAATTCGCAGAGCATAGCACGTGGAGTTTAATTTTGACTATTCCACTCCTATTGCATGTAGCCAATGAAAATGAGGCATGTGATATTTTTTAGCCAATCACGTCAATTTATAAGTGAATAAACACCAAGTTGCTGTTTATTCGCCTGAATAACCTGAAGTTAGCTATTTTCCGACAAATGAATTGAATTAGCCTTAATAAAAAAGCGAAAAACGTTGTTTCTACGTATGTCAGTTGCAATTAGGTTATCAAATCAAAAGGTTTGGTAACACTTAATCATCCATAATAAATGCGACGGTGACAAGTTCTGCACCAAAAAATCAAACTTACACGAGATCGTGTGTTTGGAAACGATTTGAAGAAATCTGCGCCGATAAAAACTACCAGTTGTTAGCAAAACTTTAATGGAAACTCTTGCCGCGATTATGATGACTGGGCGTATAATATAAAGAAGGTAAATGCAAATGATTATAAGGGAGGTGTTATTTAATCAATGTCGAATTTTTCGACCAAAATACTGCAGGAGATATATCATAAAAATTTTAATATAAACATTGAACCATTCACCGATTTTCGTTACAAGTCGTGGAATAGTCTTTCCAAATACCATTCGTGATGACAATTAAATCGGAATAAATTTTGTTTTTAGCGCATTCAAGTTTGTTGCTTAATCGCGATTTTTATTCGAGCAACTGATAGAAAAAATCACTCGCCTGGCGGCTCGTGATTTTTTCGTGACAGTTGCTCTCATTAAAATCGCTAAGCAACAAACTTTCATGCAAAAACAAAATTTATTCGAGTAAATTGCCATCACTTGTGGTATTACTTGTGATAATAATTGATTTCAATGGTATGACCATTTTAGGTTGCTATCAATTACTAGCCCCAAAAAATTTGATGTATGTTGCAATTTAAGTGTTTCGTTATTAACAGTGATAACACTGGTTTTATTTTGTTTATTTTTTGTTTTAAAAATCATAAAATTGGTTTTATTATTATTTGTCAATAATTTGTT
This sequence comes from Ontholestes murinus, assembly GCA_963969525.1. Lineage (NCBI taxonomy): Eukaryota > Metazoa > Arthropoda > Insecta > Coleoptera > Staphylinidae > Ontholestes > Ontholestes murinus. The sequence continues at coordinate 2,545 of CAXAKX010000998.1, forward strand.
TTCTATCATCCAATCTTCGGCGGTTTTAAAAATATCTGTAGTATTGTGAACTAATGCATCTTCATTACAGTTCGATATAAGGAGGCTAGTATCATCAGCGTACGTAGTTATAAAAGTACCTTTCTCTCTGATGATTTCTAGCAAGTCATTTACATACATGACAAAAAGTATAGGGCCCAATATACTACCCTGAGGTATACCTGTATGAATAATTATTGAGTCGGATATTTTGTCACTTATTTTTGTTTTTTGTGTTTTATTTGTCACATACGACCGAATTAGATCCTGACCTAAACCTCTCACGCCATAATACTTGAGCTTCTCTAACAGGATTTTATGGCTCACCGTATCAAACGCTTTGGAAAGGTCAAGGAAGATTCCTAGAGGAATCTCTGACCTCTCTAGCGCATTCATAATTTGTGTTATATAGTCGAATATAGCAGTATTTGTCGATTTCCTTCTGCTAAATCCGTTTTGGGCTCTATCAAATAAATTATGTATTTTGAAATAAATTATAATTCGCTCAGCTATTATTTTCTCCAATTTTGGAAAATACTGATAACAAAGTAATAAGCCTGTAATTACCAAAATCACTCGGGTCACCTTTTTTGTAGATGGGGGTTATTATACCTTCTTTTAAACACTGTGGGAATATACCACATTCTAGATAGATGTTAATAAATTGGGTAAGAGGGCCTACAAGTTCATTTACAGCAGTCTTTATTAGTTTTGTAGTTATTTCATCATAGCCGGAGGAAGTTTTATTTTTTAAGGAACATGACATTAAAGATTTCTGAGGTGGTTGCAGGTTTAAAAATCAAAGTATTTATTTGTTGGTTAATAGTGCAATTAAATACTATTTTCCGTTTGCCAATGTTCGGTAATACCTAAGATCCTGCATTCCTTGTGTTGTTGGAGCATATCATTTCAATTAAGAATTTTCTTGTTAATAGACCTTACATTAAAATGTATTAGAGACATAATTTCTTTGTGATTTATAGATATTACTGGTTGGGGTTGTGGGTTCTCTTGCGCTCGGCAAAAAAATAATCTTTTTGGATTTTCAAGTTTGCCGGCCACTTATTTGCATTAGTAAACACTTCTTCGTACATTTTCTCAAATTCTACTTTAAAAGTAGACTCCCTTTCATTCCTAATTTCAAGTTTGGACCCCTTTAAGTGTCCTTCTAGGCAAATATTGTTACGAATATACTCTTCTACGTCATTTGCGGTATTATTTGGATTTGGTCGTCCAATGAAATAATGCGTTAATCTCGGAACCACTAATATTTTATCATTTTTATTTCCTGTTCCCATAATGATTTGGCTTCTTCGTTTCTTCTTCAGTGGCGCACTTTTCCATTCAGATGTCGAGTCGTGCGTTTTTTGTTCTTGTTGATTGCTAGGCCCCGTAGCAACTTTTTTTTCATTAACGCTCCTTTGGAATTGGAATTTTGTTTTGCAGAGTTACTTATATCCATCTCGTTTATTTTTGGGGAAGTTTTACAGGAATTGTAGGTTTCTTCATATTGTACAGATTTCATTATGTCAATCTCACTTAATTTGGGATAATCTGTATTTAACTATATATAGCGCGAAAATTAAATTAATTACTTACTTAAGATTCAATTTACGACACGACAAAAATGTCTAATTTTTAATCACTGAAAATTAAATAAATACACAAATTGTATCAAAAACCAAATAAAATAAATGAATGAATTCTGAAGACTATTTATATTTTCTACAAGTTTTTCTTCTTAGTCCAACTTTTACTAATGATTAAAGTGATGTATTAGGACAGAAGCTGTTTTAAATTTATAGCATAAGGATCCTCAAATACCATATAATTATATTATATTCTTTTTTGAAGTGAACTTTTCAGTTTTGATTTTCGAATGCAGTTTGTAGAATCTGCGTCCTTTTGATGTGCCCAAGATCGGTATTTAGTAAACAAAAGTTAAACTCCTAAAGCCTTTTTGCTCATCTAGTCTTTCTGGATCTAAATTTTATTTAATTTTACATAGATTAGATTAGACGGGGATGTTTCGCTATAAACAGCCTTACACTTGCACTGCGACCTAGTTAAATCTTTTTAACTAATACCCTTTTACTAGTATGTTCTCAGGAGTTCAATTTTGTTGGTAGTGTGAATAAACTTCCTAGGAGGCCATGCCCTCATCTATTCTAACATTATCGCCATTTCCCTACTGAGGGCTAGTCTAGTGGTAGCCAGTGCTAAACACACGCATAGGATGCGCTAATCGTTTCCTCTACCAATCCACATAATCTACAAGTGGTGTTGTCCACATTACTACCTTGTAAAGATGGTACTTTACTGGGAAATGTCATGTAATAAGATCCTTGACCAGTCTTATCTCGGATTTAGTGAAGCACAAGAGCTGTTTATTTCTTGGCGAGAGGTCAATAAACATTTTGGATTTCCTTTGACCTTCCAGTGCCTTATTTTGAACTTTTTTTCCCACTCTTGGATCACGCCCTTTCTATGTGTTTTTGATCGCTCAACTGCAGACTTTGGCCCGATAATGATAGTCCCAGCTTCTTCCCTTGTAATTACAAAGGGCATGTTCGTAGCCTATTATACTAACTTGGCTTATTATCCATATTAGAGTGACCTTGTTTAAAATGTATAGCATATGAACCCTTAAACATCATATTACAGATAAAGCCAAGCCACTCGTCTAGTTTGCTACAGAGGGGGCGGTGTGAATAATCCCCGTGGTTTCAAGAGAGGCCATTCTCTGAAAGGTTTCGTTTCTTTTGTGCCGTTGCTTATTTAGTCTTGAACAACCATACTACTGAGCCAAATGTAATAATGGGTCTTACTACCATATTGTACTGCCAATTTATAATTTTAAGTTTCAGTAACCAGGTTTGGTTTCAGGCCAAAGAGCTTGTGGTATATCCATAGTGCCATAGTAGCTTTGCAGATTGTTTTTTTCTAGGTGTGCTTTCAAATTAAATTTTCTATCCAATATTAAACTTAGATATTTCACCTAATCGGACAGTGTCATTTTTTGTTCTTTTTCTTTGGGAGCTTTGATATTTAGCTTCCTACGATTAGTGAAAGATATCACCACAGTTTTGTTAGGATTGACATTGAAGATTTCCCTCAGATACCATGTTACTACAGGATTGAGGGTGTCTTGGCCTAGGGATGATATGACGTGGTTATATTTAATCCTTAATACATTTTCTATTTAATCGGCATAATCTTGCGAACATTAACCCTTCTCGGTCAAGGTCATCAGGAGGGGGCAATACAACCCCGCCTTATAGGTTAAATATGGTCCTAGTGTGGTGTGTTAGCCTCTCGTGAACTGCGACCTAATAGATCTATTGTTAGCCATCTTATTGTAAATATGCTGATACCCTTCTTGATGGATCATTGTCAAAAGAATCTTCAATATCCAAATATCTAATGCAATCTCTTTGTCATTGACTATGGTGACCAATGGTTTCAATACATTCACGTATCATTTTCAAACCGAAAACTTCGTGTTTAATTTGCAATCTCTTTGTGTTATAGCGAAGCTTCTATGTTTGTTTTCAGGCTACGAAGTACATCCACAGTAGATTTGCCAGATTTAAATGCAAGCTACTGTCTATGGAGAAGATATGCCATTAGAGCATTGCTCCTTATACCGTTGTCTATAATTTTCTCGACGACTTTTAAGAGAAATGAGGTAAGGCTCATTGGGCAGTGAAACAGATCATCGGGTGGTCTAGGGCCCACTTTGGGCATACATATCACTTTATCAGCATAGGTATTTATACAAATGCTTCACCCACTTTACAAATGCATGTAATTCTTTCCTTGATACACAGTAATTTCGATATGGGTCTTGCAAGATCTTACTAAAGTAGTTGTTCTGAATTTGTAATAAGATTCTAATTCTTATATTACTGTATATTGGTGATGACACCTTCACCTGAGACTATGCCTCCAAGAACTGTATTTTCTAGCTTTAAAGATGAATTTTCCTCAGGCTTTCAATTAAGCAATACTTAATAATCGGAAAACCTCTTCTTTCTGTATGTGTTTCTTAGAGGTTTTATTTCCATTAATTATTAGTAGGTACTTCTGACTAGTGTTCCAGAATAATCCTTATAATAATAATAATGTTTACTAACGGCTTAACATTATTACAAACTTCTACAATCATTATAAATATTAGTGTATATTTAGAGTATTTAACTAACTAACTTAACCTAAAATAGAGTACAGTATTACTAGGGTGAACAATAAAAGTATTAAAATTAGGATCAAGAGAAAGTGCATTCGAAATATGCATAAAACGTGTAATTAAACTATTAAGACCATATTATGAGGGGTGTCGAACTGGGCGATTATCATATTTTATGCAAATGTCCACTAGAGAGAGAAGTCCTGACATTTAATTTCACCACTATCAATTAAAAAAAGTCGACATCTCCATAAAATCTTCTACAGCCTAGAAAATCATAATGAAGACTGGACCTTATTTCTATAATGTCAATATTACTGCTATAACCTAGTTTAAATGATTATTAATAGATTTTAAAAATTTATTTTGTAAATTTTCAATTTTATTTTCATAGATATGATGTGGAAACCATACACCAGAGGCATACTCAGGATAGGGACATAAAAATGCCACGTAAATTCTCTTATATCTCTCTGACATATTTTTTTATATAAACTATCATTAGAGAAGCGCGATTGCATATTTTAATAATATGGTCTTCAAATGACAGTTTGCAGTTGAACAATATACCAAAGTCTTTTATTATGTTCACAAATTTCTTATGTGAAAAAGTAATAGATTTAGCAGTATTGAAAAATAGATACTTCTGGCAACACCAGTTATGGATAGAGTTGATATCATTTTGAAGTAATACACAATCACTAAACGTTAAAATTTCTCTAACCATTTTAAAACATCAGCAAATAACAGAAAATTACAAATTACCTGCGAAATGTCATTAATAAAGAAAAGAAACAGTAAGGGCTCACACTGGGTCCCCTGGGGTAAACCAGATGGAACCAGAATAACATCAGAAATATAATTTGTATTTTAACACATTGACTGCGATCAGTTAAAAATCTCTCCATGTAACAAATGATTCATGAAATTCCAAAGCATACAATTTCGAAATAAATACAGCATCGACTGAATTCTTATTGTCCAAGGCATTGATGATAAATGACTCGTAAACCAATAAGTTTGTAGTAGTTGATCGTCCGGTACGAAAACCATGTTGTTCATGTATTGAAATATTACTGCACATCAAAAGAATTTTAACAGATATAAGTTCATCGAGTAGTTTAGACATTGCTGGTTGAATAGAAATACCCCGATAATTTGAGATATTCTTACTACAGACTTTGAAAATAGGTGTAAATATAATTTCTTTTCCAAAGATATGAAACAGTACTTGTAACTAAGGAATGATTAAAAATGATAAATATACGTGAAGTTAAAGAATAAACACAGTTTTTAAGAAACTTATTAGTATACCATCTGGACATGAACTGTTGTTTGATTTAAAGAGTTAATAGCATTTAATTTAATTTAATCTATTGGGAAATATTAAATGGTGAATGTATTATTTGTTATTCATAGTTAAATATCGGTACTTGTATTGGTGTATCATAATTATTAACTTTTGGGAAAAGATTTACCAATTTTTTACCCCGTTACTGATCCGACCATTATAATGCATGCCACTGGGAAACTCGAGATCATTATTAAACGATTATATTAAATGATTACAACGCAGTTGTAGAAAGTAGAACACCTAACACACTTAGGAGGAAAAAACATTTTAATGCCATCATACAAAATCTTGTAAAGAATATCGTCCATAGTATCATTTACATTTAAAATGATTCGCAAGTCAATAGATGATAAATATTTATTAAGAGCATAATAATTAGTTTTCGCAAAATCATAAATATATTCCTCATAATAATTAGAAAAAACACGAAAATATTTCGTAAAATCTACAACAAATGAGTCTTATTAAGACTACAAGAAACAAATCACTTTTCAAACAACTACTTCTCTAGCTAATACTTCGACAGACATTGAATGATACAAAAGTAATTTGCGTGTTACAAAATAGCAAGGCTATCAAAGCAACACTAGTTTGAACGTATTTCTTTCTGTAAAATGAACTAAAAACGATTGATTGTACGTTAAATAGTCTATGGGTGACTATACTATGGTAAATTTGGAATAAGAAATGAATTTAGGTTGATGTAATTAAAAATAAATTAGCAAAAGCAATTAAATAATTCAATACTCAATTTTATAACCATCTGCAGACACGTGTTTCGAACTTTCGCTCTCTTCAGTAGAGATGGATTACTGAAGTCTACGGAAATAATTGCGTTCGGGATTAAGGAAATTGCCCACTTAGAACATAATTTATTAAATTATTAAAGACGGGGATGATGGCAGCCAATCAGGGGTTCCCAAAGGAACCACCCCATCCAAGAAAGGCGGTTCCACAGGGTAAGGTGTTGGGAGAAAATCGACGACAGCGCCCCGGCTTTAATTCATATCTGTAAATAAGTGTTATTTGTTTTTCTACGTGTAAATATATGAATTATTCGTTTGACGGTGTATTATCTATTTCACGGTACCCAAACGGCCCTAAACAATCATTATTGTGAAGAATAGCTCGAGAATTTTTAGAACCAACACAATATATTTTTATTGGATTATTCTATCACTTTGGTAAATTTTCGTAAATGAAATACGATAACATTTTCAAATATTTCTTCTTCAGGCGACGAAATGATGAAGATACAGTGTGTCGAACCATTGTCACGAACGGCAAAATAAATATTTGGAAGTGTTATTGTATTTCATTTTCGAAAATTTACCAAAGTGATAGAATATGAACTTTCAACAACTAACAGCTTGTAATTTGGAAACAATTTAATTCATTAAATTATTAGTTCTTTTATGGTAATTTCCTACTTCATTGGCGATCTCGATATCCAAATTACTAGTATTTCCTGATATGCATTTAGTTTCCAGTTGGACAATCCTTTCTTTAAGTAATGTAGTTTCTCCATCAATCGCTTTAAATTTTAATTCTCAAACCGCATATTGAATCGCGCTCTAAATCTCTAACAAATTCATTTTTGAAAATAGCACGGCTAGAATAAATCAATGAAAGATCAGAAGGACAATTTACGTCGTCAGTTATTCCTATGGAATTGTTTCGATGTATGTATCATATTCCCCCTGACTCTAAAATATGCTACGTCCAGGAAGTAAGGACGGATTTGAATTTATCGCTATTTTGTCATTTGACGTTTGGGAGTCGTGCTTGTTTCATGTTTGTTATTTGTGATCCTTCCCTGATAATTTTTGTGTGGTGAGAATTGTAGTTTGATGTTTATTTTCGCCAGAGAGCAGATAACAACATAGCAACGTATCCAAGTTATAAAAAGTCATTGTGAACGGCGACAGTTACAGAAACATGCTTTCTGGCTGGTTTTTCGCATCCATTTTTGTGGATGAAAATGACGATTTTTGGTTTCAACAAGATGGTGCGACATGTCACACATCCCATGAAACGATTGCTCTGCTGATTGAAAATTCTTCCCAAAAAAGGTATGGCCTGCCAGATCATGCGATCTTAGGTCTTGTGACTTTTTTGTGGGGATTTATGAAATTCAAAGTGCACGTAAACAAACCAAGAACAATACACCAATTGAATGATGCAATTCAAAGAGTTATTAACGGCATCCCACCAGATGTTTGTGAACGCGTCATCAAGAACTTCAATGAACGCATTGCTTATTGCCGCGCGGCCTTCCGTGGTCATATGGAGGATATCATTTTTCATACATAAATGGGAGATTTTACTTAATGTGATTATAAAAAAATACAGTTTCAATAAATTTTGTATCTTCTATAGAAATTTCCCGAACACCCTATACATATTGTGGCCAAAATACATGATTTTCAAAAAGTTTCACTTTGGGGATATATAGGGGTCTATTAGGGCTACTTTTTAAAATTACTTTCATAATATACAGGGTGTCTCAAAAACCCTAAAAGTATCAAAGTTGTGTTTTTCTAATGAAACACCCTGTATTTTATTGCATTTTTGGATCCTTCGATCAAAATAAGTGTGTGTTTTGATAAGGTTTTTATTACTTAAACCTTAAGGTTTTTGAAATAATTTGAATTTTGTAAAAATTTAACCTAATTTTCATGTTTCAAATACTTAAAAAGTAATTAAGTTATGCATACCAAATTTACACTGAAATGTAACAATAGATCATATTTTATTTTCCAAGTATAATAAATTTGACATCTTATACCGGGTGTAAAAAAATTGGAATTAAACAAATGAGAACTTTAAATGGCTATAACTTCATTTATTTAAATGGAACGCTATATTTATTAATTTATCAGCAAATGCACGTTTTAATTACCTATCGAATGGTATTTATATCTTAAATGTTAAGTCTTCTCGTTTTTACAGAAAACGCCAAAATATTGTTTATTGCACCGTTTTAGTACTTTTTAAAGTAATTTTAAAAAGTAGCCCTAATAGACCCCCATATATCCCCAAAGTGAAACTTTTTGAAAGTCACGTATTTTGGCCACAATATTCCGTGCCGTATAGCGTGAATAACCCTGTATATATATACAAATGCACCAACCACTTTACTAATGCAATACGGTTTAAGAAGGTCTTACTAAAGTAATAGTCTATTTTAAATTTGCAATAAGACAGTTTCAATTCCTATATAACTTCTTGGTTTTTTTTTCTTTTCGTGAGGTGGCGTCGCTTAGCGTCCCTGCACTGCGGTCTCAGTGGTCCTTTTGTGCGCCTCTGGATGTTTTACTCCTTGTGTACTCCTGTGTCTTCTATGAAGTCCAGGAGTTTCTGCCAGGGGATAGTTTAGTTTAGTTTATTGACTTTACAAGTCTTACAAAAGCGTTTATGGCTGCCTGGCTATCAGTTATAATGGTAACTGGTCCTTTGTTAAGTCCCAACTTCATTACATGATGAGCACACCAGTCAATGGCGGCTATTTCGGCCTAGAAAATGGAGGCATGTTTCCCCAGAGCAATCGCGAATTGTTTGCTCCGGTTGTACCCTCCATATATAACAGCCCCGGTTCCTTTAGTATTTTTGTCCCGCCTGTGTACCAGATGGTTCCTATACTCGTTCTCGCATATGTTCTATTTGTCCATTCACTCCGCTGTGGTATGATTGTTTTGAATCTGCGGGATGGGTGTACGATTTTAGTGATATCGGATCTCATTTTTATGATCTCTTCTTCTTATAGTACTATAAATGTTGCTGATCTTGATATTTAAAGTGTGTCAATTTATGTGCATCCTATAGACTGCCTGTCTAAGTAGGCGTTGTCCTCATTGCCCCAGTGATCAGCAGACATGCCTGTCTTTGCACTCTTTCGAGTTTTACTGCTGCACTTTTGGTTTGGGTCTTTTCTCCCCAAATGGGCGCCGCGTATGTCACTATAGGTCTTATGACCACATTGTATAGCCATTTGGTCATACTGGGTCTCAGTCCCCATGTGCGTCCTACCATTTTTCGGGTCGCAAAAAGTCCTCTCATGGCCTTTTTGCTGATGCTCTCTAGGTGGAAGTTGAAGTTCAATCTAGTATCAAGTATGACCCCTAAATATTTTACTTCATTTTTTATTGGAACTTCCATTTCATACATTCTCAAATTCTCTTAGAAGCACTACAATTTTTTTCTCTGCCATTTTTTTCACTTTATTACAAAAAAAACTTTGAGCAATTTCTTTTCCAAAAATTTTCTTTCAATATTCCAGTATAGTATTATTATGAATTCGAGTACAATATTTTGGAAAACATAAGTTTGAATTTGAGAGGATTGTTGTCGACGTGCCATTAAAAATACTATCCTTATTATGATTTAAGATGGTTTAAAGAAATTGCTGAGATGCTTAAGTAATAAGATAAGTATTTTGACAATGCAAAAAACATATTATATACCTAGCTGAACGTCTATAAATAAAAACAGATGCCCTAAGTACTCTTAAAAAGTCAAGATGTGTTAAGTCAAGTCACCTAGCCCCCAGGAAATGTTTCACGATGACGTATTTGGGTCAAAAATTTTAAGATGATAGAGAACAAGTTAAATAAAACACTTTATAACTTTGTTTTACCACTATATTTTGTATAACTGTGACTAGTTTCGATCATAAGCTGATCATTATCAAACATAAAGTACCTAAATTTATTACAAACGTTGCTTATATACTATCGAAAAGAGGAGAATACATTACGTCGGTCTGGTCATTAAGAATGGAAAAACCCGGATTAATTTTGGCTTTATGAATTTCGAGTGCTTCCAGTAAATCCATTTTACGACCTTTATCGGTAAAGTGGATTACTGAAAGTACATCCTTTCCGAAAATATGATTGTTTTCTAATAAATGGTTTGCAAAAGTTGAATTGTTATATTTTAAGCGATAAGCTCGTTCATGTTCTTTTAGACGCGTTTCAAAATTCCGACCAGACTGACCAATGTAAATTCCTTTACAAGACCCGCATGTTAATCTATATATTCCTGCTCTTTTCATTATGTTAATTTTGGGTTTTGGATTGTAAATTAAATTTGATATCTTATTACTACATTTGAAAGCTACAAAAATCCTTAAAAAATGTAACGTTAATGTAGCTTTCAAATGTAGTAATAAGATATCAAATTTAATTTACAATCCAAAACCCAAAATTAACATAATGAAAAGAGCAGGAATATATAGATTAACATGCGGGTCTTGTAAAGGAATTTACATTGGTCAGTCTGGTCGGAATTTTGAAACGCGTCTAAAAGAACATGAACGAGCTTATCGCTTAAAATATAACAATTCAACTTTTGCAAACCATTTATTAGAAAACAATCATATTTTCGGAAAGGATGTACTTTCAGTAATCCACTTTACCGATAAAGGTCGTAAAATGGATTTACTGGAAGCACTCGAAATTCATAAAGCCAAAATTAATCCGGGTTTTTCCATTCTTAATGACCAGACCGACGTAATGTATTCTCCTCTTTTCGATAGTATATAAGCAACGTTTGTAATAAATTTAGGTACTTTATGTTTGATAATGATCAGCTTATGATCGAAACTAGTCACAGTTATACAAAATATAGTGGTAAAACAAAGTTATAAAGTGTTTTATTTAAACTTCTTATCAAAATGCACCACCAAGTGAACGCCGACATCATACGAGAACAAGTTAATTTATACATAAATTCAGATTATATATTTTCCTTTCAACGTTAAAATTTAGAAATCTGTCGGTCTGAAAACAAGTCCGTTATAAGTACTCTTAAAGTGAAATCATCATGAATCTAAAATTAAATGGAATTATAAGATGTTCCCGTTTTAAAATACCACGAAACTATATTTTATTGATACTGCCCTTCATTGATATTATTTGACAAACTTGGCACGTGTTCTCACCACTTCAGAAAATTAACAAAATTCATGGTTTCGAAATCATTTATTTATTTAGTATTTTCTCATTTAGTTTTAATTAAATTTAATTCTGAAATTAGAGAATTCTCATTAAAATGAGGTCCCTTTTTTTGATGAGAGGAGAGGAAATCCTACATTATAAGGGTAAAATAGGGTAGTGTTGGACTTCTACCGTCTAAAACCACTCCTCCGCGATCGCTTATATGACTAGTCCAGGAGCAATAGGTCTTTTCTAGTCGGATCTCAAGCGGTCGGATTACGGTGGCTCAATGATTTAGGGGGCTAATTGTTATCAATTAGAATCATGCGAGGTCTTCGATGTTTGGCGGTTACAGTGACATCGTATTTAGGGACAGTGATTCCGTGGGGCGGATTGTCATCTAATTGGCTGTAGAAGTTTACAGCGAGCGCTTTGATGTACTCCAGGACACTCGGTGTCTTAGTGTCACGATGCAGTTGTGAATTCCACATGTATAGCGGGGCATTCAGTACGCGTCTTAGGGCTGAGTTTTGCCTACGCTGTAGTATGTCGATTTGGAGGGGCTGCAGTAGCCCCAAATTGGAGCGGCGTAGGTAAGCTGTGGTCTTATCATCGTCGTATACAGTTTAAGTCTGTTTTTGACAGACAAAGTTGATCGCGTGTTGATAAGAGGCCACAGCTTATCCAACGAAGCTTTGGACTTTTGGACTTGATATGCGATCGTCTTTGACCAGGTTAAGTGATCTCGTCCTTTATCGGAATTAGATCCCCACTGAATGAGAATTCGGGGGGATTAACGAGCTTTCGTTTTCTAAGGTGCGGTCTGCTGAAATGTACGGAAACACTCTTATCAGCATTTTTTTCACACTTCTCGTAGGTATCGAGAGCGGTTTGGAGAGACTTCTTAAGATGAGCATTGGAACCTTCTCTACCAAGTAGAGTTGTGTCGTCTGCGTATTGGGCGATTATTACCGGAGCCATGTTCGGTATGTCGCTGGTAAATGAGGTCCCTGCAATTCGTAATAGATAATTAAACCTCCAGTTTTCCTTTAAGGATAGAAACACCATTAAGGTGACATCTAGTGACTAAACGTTCTGGTTCTGGTTCTGGTTTAAATCGATGGGAGGGCAGAGAGTTTCGCCGCAAGTAGACCCCAATGAGGCCTTTGTGCGTCCTCCCATCTGTGTCCACATTTCTTGCCACGGTCAAGCCAACCCAAGGCATTGGCAAATGCCAGGACTGCAGCAAGAGGGACTCTGAGGACGTCTGATGGATTTAGACATCCTTCTCCCATTGTGCCTCCAGTAACTCGTCTACGACTAGGTTCCATAGTAGGAGTTTCGTGTCGCCTATTGAAATCTTGGCTGTTCTCCATTGCAACATGTTGGAGATCCACTGGCTTAGAGCCACCGGAACTCCCCTGCGTCGAAGTGCCGGTGTTATCTTTGGGAAGGAGGTCTTATCAAAGGCTCCTTTCATAGAAGTCGCCAGAGTTAAGGTTTTTTTCACAGTATGCGTGTTTATTGGGATGTAAAGGGTGTTTCACTAAGACTGTTTCCCTAATGTATCTATCGCAGAGTATCTTTAATAGAAAAGATGTGAGGCTTATTGGTCGGTATGCTTTCGCTGTGGTGTAGTCCAAGCGTCCTGGTTTTGGTATGAAGATTACTTTAGTTTCCCTCCATGCATAGGGTGTGTAGCTGAAGGCAATACACCCCCTGTACACGCCTACGAGGGTGTCCAGGATAATATCCTTGCCCCACTGTATTAGAGCCGGATAAATCCCGTCCAACTACCTTTTCCCTGGTAACGATGGAGCCCGCCAGGTCCCAATCCGGTTTGGTTCGGGACTCTGTGGAGGTATCCGTGGGGCTCCACTCCTGGTTAAAGGTACAGCCCGGAAAATGGATCCTCAATAAGAGCTTGCCTGTGTTTTCAGGTGAGTCCGTATAAGAGCCGTCCTCCCTTTGAAGGCTTGTGAGTTTTGGTAAGGTGTTTCTGGAGAGGGCCTGTTTCAGACGTGATGTTTCCGAGGCATTTTCTACTTTGGAGCAGAAAAGCCTCCAGGCCTCTCTCTTCCTTTGTCTTACCAGTTTTTTATAGTCATGTTGTACTATTTTATATTTGTTTCATTCGGACTCGTTTTGCATATTCATGGCTCTGTTGTGTACCCTTCTTGCTTGTTTTTCAACGCCTCAAGTTCTGCGCACCACCAAGCATTTCTAAACTAAACGTTGCACTGATTAATTAATTTCATAGTAACATTCATTTTACTGTTTTCAACTGCGCTACGCGGAAGAAACCCGATAAGATTGAAACAGACCAGGAGCAATTGGTAACAGCGAAACAATAATTTAATATTTATTTTCATTGTTAATTCTCGGTCGATGTTCAAAGTTCCCTAATTGTCAGTGGTTAGTTCACACATTTAGAAAAATCAGTTCAACGTTTAGGCAATAGATGTCGCCTTAGTGGTCTTTATCCTTAACATATATTAGGAAAACATTTGAAAAAAGAAATTAATACCATACAAACATTATTTTCACAAAAAGAAAAATACATGCTACAAACGATGAACCCACAAGCACCAAAATTATATTAGGACTTTAAGGTAATTTTATATCGTGATTTTATTTGGGGATATTAAATCACTAATAAAATATTTAATAATAGAAAACATATAATAATAATATCTTTAAAACTAAAACTTTTCTGTATGAAAACAGTATTGTATGTACTTGAACTTATAAATAATTGTTTTTGATTATCCAATAGGTCGGTATTTTAAGTATTATCTCTTATGATTTTAATCTATTTAACGCAGTTACGTAGAGTGCAATCTCTCTGCTTTTTATTCTTCATATTCTTTAATTTCAAGGTACAATAATTTCTTTAACATTTGACCTTAGACAATATTATCGGGGAAGAAAGTTCTTTTTCTTTTTCTTTTAATTTTAATTCTTAATTACGGTCAAATTTTTGTTGATAAAAAATTAATTTCTTAACTTTATAGTTCTGCTACTCACACTACTGAAACTGTTACTAGTGTCTATATACACCGTTGTAGTTCTGTTAACAAGAGTTACCAAGTATATAAATCCACTAAATACTCGTTTGCTAATTAGTGAAATTGATACTATCGTTAAGTATATTAAGTACTTAATAAATTAAATAAGGAACAGATGAAACCATACATTCTCACCCTATCCTATCGAACATATTGTTACCTTTATCGGTTACTTTTTTGCGTAGGATAGAGTCACTATTTATATGACTTCTAATGTCTGCACATTGAATTTAATAGTACGCGTATCTCTATCCTAACCGGGAAACTGAAGTTTTATAACTTCGTCTTCAACATTCTCTGTCTTCAACAGCGCTGCGCAGATATGTCGAATAAATTGAAACCATCCTGTAGCTGTGTTGATAGGAAAACGATAATTTAATATTTTTTAGCTTTAAATCATTACAGGAGTTACAAACACCCTTCTTTTAAAAAAAGTTGTGGTCAAATTTTTGTACTTCTTCATTTATTTTTCTTAATTTATTTTTTCAACATCACTATAGTCTGATTATTACGAACCTGCATAAAATACAAAAGAGAGTTATGTGACACAACTTCCTGTCATATGTCTGTATGCCTATTAATGTCAATTATCATATAAAAAAACTCATGCATTAAATTTAATACTTTTGATTATTCTTTCAACATTAAACCTGCTTAAATAACTGTACAATTATTTTCTAATCATTACCAATCTTCTTTAATCATGTCGGCACCCTTTTCTGCGATCATAATGGTAGGAGCGCATGTGTTCCTGTTAGTAATTCTCGGCATTATACTAGCGTCTATAACCCTTAAGTTTTTAATTCCATGCACTTTTAGTTTATGATCTACAACGGCTTCCGGGTCGTTGAAAGGACCCATTTTGCAAGTACCTACAACGTGGCAACTAGTTGTGCCCACGTTCCTCATGAAACATTCCCAATATCCGTCCGTGTCAAATTTAAAGCCATCACATTTAGGAATGTTAAGTTTCGCAATTTTGCCCTTGTATTTTTGCATCGTTGGCGATTTCAGTAGCTCCTTTATGTACAAAATCGACGCTTTTAGTGCTTCTACGTCTTCATCGTTTTCATCGGAGAGGAAGTTTGTGTAAATGATTGGTTTATCGAAAGGATTTTTGGATCGCAGTTTCAAACTTCCGACGGATTTTGGTGTAGATAAAACCACGGCTACTATAAATGCAGCACGTCTATTATTCATTGATTGAATACTTGATGATGTTATTTCGTTCATTCCGTAGTTTTCTACGTATGATTTTAAAGATCCTCCATTTCCTTTTGGTGAATATGTTAAATACATTTGGATATTTGGTACAGTTAAATTATTTTCTGTACTGATCGACCATTGAATGGCACTCGAGCCATAATTGCTTAACAATCCTCCGCGTGTAAGGCAGTAATCAATTGCGGTTTCTGAAAGGCAAACATCTACTATTGGTTTTGGAGGCTGTAATGTTATAAAAAGTCCTTGTATTTCATAATGATCCTGTAACTGAACACCTACTGGAAGATTTTTTACTACAGGAATGTCTAACTTTTCAAGTTGATCTCTTGGTCCGATTCCTGATAACATTAATAGCTGAGGTGAGTTAATAGAACCTCCCGATAGTATCACTTCCTTTTCAGACATTATCTCTATTGTTTTCTTTCCTAAACATACTTGTACACCAATTGCCTTTTTATTATCTAATAAAATCTTAGTAACAAATGCGTTAGTCGCTATGTATAAGTTCGATCTATGATTTGCTTTCGTTAAGTACGCTTTAGCCGTACTTACGCGGGTGCCATTATCGATCATGCGAAAAGCTTCGAAAAATCCGATACCTCCCTCCTCGTTGAGCATGCTAAAATCTGCCTGTTTCAGTGATTTCAAAATCATTTCGTACCAGGGATCGTTAATTTTGTCGCGGGATATCGTAAAAGGGCCGTCGGTTCCGTAATTCGGGGTTACTTTTCCAATGGCTCGTTCGAGTTTCTTGTAGTAACGCAGCACGCTCTTCCAGTCCCATCCGGGATTTCCCATCGTCACCCAGTTATCATAATCGATTGGTAATCCTCTTACGTATAACATTCCGTTAATAGAGTTCGTACCACCGAGTACTTTCCCTCTTGGTAGTCTGTTATGTGTGTACGCTAAGCTGAAGGTCGTACCGGGTTCAGTGGGGTAGTCCCAATCAACTTCTGTGCGTTGGTTCAGTGAGTAGTAATAAGGAATCTAAAAATGATAATTAATCAGTATATATATGGTATTAGATGATATGTAATGATGTGTAATAGGATTGATGGTGGAAGTCATTAATAAAGTGAAAGAAAGTGAATTCAGCGTGGTAGTCATAATTTTGTTATACATCTTGTAAATCAAGAACTTTAACAAAATGTTGTTTTTGTTAACACAAGACGCTAAATGTGTGTTAGTATTACTGTATATTATTTAGTTATTATTATTGTAAAAATTGTACGTCTAGTAATAAAATTATGCAATTTTAAATTTTCTTAATTTCTTTGCCTGCTAATAAATATTTTTTCCGAGGATATAATTATAAAAAAAACAAATATTTCTATCTTCCAAAATTTGTGAACATATTTTTTAACATTAGATATTTGAACTATAGTGAATAAATCATAAATTCTAAAAATATAACATGCATGAAGTGCCTTAGATTATCTGTGACCCCAATTGCCACATATCTTTAATTTGTAATTTTTGTGATTAAAAATTAACATAAATACTCATATAAATTATTTACGACCTTTTTTATTAATTACAATTTGAATATTTTCTTCATTTAATCGATTGGTAGTTTTATTCTTTTAATCTACTGTACTTAAATCTTTAATCTAGTAATATTTAAGTATATACAATATTTAAAATTACTTGAAACAACAATTACAGTGAATTTTCGACTATAATCGTTAACGATAAGGTTTTTTTTCATAATAAACAATAATTATCAAAATATGATAAAACTGCATAAGTAGAAACAATGAAAATACCTCCGTGTTAATATTCGGATACCCTCCAGCTTCCAGCAGCAAGACTTTCCATTTCGGATTCTCCGATAAACGATTGGCAACAACCGCTCCCGCCGTTCCACCTCCAACCACGATAAAATCAAACTTCTGGCCACTCTTCAAAAACGGCGTGTAACTGTCCTGGTACGAAGATCTAGGATCTAAATCGCAACGTGTTGCAAAGAGCAAATTGATGAGGTGTAATAAATCTGTCATTTTTGAATGCCCGATACAACACTACGAATGAAATGGAAATTTTAAGTTTACCTTATTATTAACATACATAATAATTTATTACTCATCAACGGTTTAACAAATCATACATGGCATATATTTCATATATTATCGGACTTATTTGCATATTTAATAGCCACACTTTTTGCATAAGAAAGTTATCAGTAAACGTGTAAATGTTTTTCATTGTTCAAGCCAAATAAATGTAGGTTAAAATATATATTTTTTTAGGATATGCACAAGTGAAAAATAATTCTGAAAGTACGTGACATAAGCAAATATGTTTAAGGTCTTTCGGGAAAATTAAAAAACTATATCAATTTTAAAATTTTGGTGAATTTCATTGATTAGAAAAATCATCTCTATCAATAATAATAATAAGTTTTTTGATGCTTACAAAATGAATTACAATTTGTTGCACAAGTCGATGAAAAATTAGGTAACAAGTGTTTAAATAAAAATAAATACAGTAAGTACATTTGCTATATAAACTAAGGAACACCATCAAGGAAGTTAATGGCACCACAATATTAATTACAACAAGCTAATGAGATCATATGAGAAAAAATCATCTATTGATTGATTGATACATACATAATTGCGAAGCAACTTGTTCTTAAGTTCCTTTTTAATAACGTGCAGCGGAAGGTTTTTGAGTTCTCCAGGAAGAGCATCCAAGAGCTTCGGACAAAAGTAATTCGTGCTATTTTATGGCTTTGCAAGACGAGAAAATTTCGTAATCACATTTTTCTAAATAATGGGCGATAATCTTCTCTATAAGTACTTCCTGAAACTATCCTAACCTCGCGTGTCTCTAGACTAAATAGTTCCTTCGCGCATGATGTGTGACCCCAAGCCAAGATTCTTTATTTAAAAAGTGTGACAAATTTCGAAGACGAAATATGTTGCTAGCTACCTTCCTAAAAATCGCAAACATATGAGAACTTCATAGTAATGTACAATCAATGGTTATGCCTAGAAATTTTGTCGATTGGCCGCAATTACGTAAAGAGAAAAGTATCTCAATAGTTTCCTCGGCGTTTAGTTTTAATTTGTTACAAGCGAACCATTCTTTAGTAAAATTTATGGCCACAACAAACTTCAATTTAGCTTCTTGTAAGTCTATATAGCCATTATGTAAAGAGATATCGTCTGCATACAGAATTTTTTATTCGGAAAATATGAAGGCAAGTCATTAATAAAATTAGAAACCGTATTAGTCCCAGTATCTAACCTTGCGGTACACCATGCTGTATCATAAGGTGTGAGAATTGTAAATTATTTATATGAACCTATTGAGAACGATTTGTTAAATAGGAGTGTATTAATTTGATACTGGAAGGATGAAAGTTATAGTAGTACAATTTCTGAATCAATATATCATGCCGATCAGAATCGAACGCCTTAGATAAATCCAAGAATTGTCCAACCATAAATTTATTCTGCTCATATGCAAAGTAAATATGATTTAATAGGTCGACGATAGCTAGGGTGTGCGACCTACTTGGGCTAAAACCATATTGTTCGGGACAAAAAGTTTATTAATATCAAAGTAGCCACTAAGCTAACCTTTCAAATACCTTAGCAATTTTAGGCAGAATTGGTATTGGTTTGTAATTGCTGCATTCATTAATATCCCCATTCTCTAAAAGAGGTACTGCAGTTGCCAATTTAAGGCAATTGTTGCTTTTATTAACTTAGATGTAATATTATAACAGTCTCTTGTGTTAGAGTTTTTGAAGAACTTGACAAACTTTTGATTCAGATACCTCTGTGAACTGAAAGTAGTCATCTGGGACGCGATTGCTTGCCTTCAATAACCCACCCACATCTTCGATACTATTTAAGATATTCGATGCAATATTGGTGAAATAAATATTAAATTCATCAGGTGATATTTGGCATTTATGTTGATGATGTTTATAGACAGGTTGGGTTCGTTTCCATAAAATTGCCGTATTCAACTGGTTTTCTTTGAGATATAGAGAATACGCATCCGTGCGGCACTTTTTTTTATCAGTCTTCTATATCTTTTAAGAAGCTCAACAAATTCTTGATTCATAGAAGTTGATTTAAGAAAGTTTGAAGTATTTTTCATCTGGCAGTATTTTTTCAATGGAAAGCATTCATTAAATGTGGACTCTAAATATTGTATAAAATGTTCGACATTTAAATCCCTGAGATTTGAGAGGTGGATTCAATCTAAATTCTGTTGCTGACGGTAAAAATGAAAAGTACCTACATTGGTAATTGGTTAATAATATTTATATGAAGACGCATTTCCAGTTACAGTCGGTACAGTTACCTTTGCAATTTTAACGGTATGGTCAGACAAACCGTTTATGGAAGGAAAAGTTTCTATTTAGGGAATTTAGGGAAATATTAGTGAAGTCGTTATCTGGTTACAAAGTCAACAGTTTAAATATATCCAGTGTGTACGCTACCCCTTATAATGTTAGTTTTATTTAAATTTATTGTGTATGTATACAAATTAAAATGCGTAAGCACCGTTAGAGAAGTGATGACTTTCATCCTTTACACAGGGGGTTCCCTTTTCTAATAATACTCGACATATATAGATACTTTTCTTCTCTTTGCTATCGTTAATCGTTACATTGTTTTACATTAAGAGAGCGCGAATCATATTTCTTAGTTCAATTTACAATATTTCTTGTCTTACTTGGTTTAAATGTAAAAGATAGAAATCGAAACTGTTTGCACGTCGCATATAAATCCTAAATTTTTAATTGACTAATTACCAATTTATTCTAATTCAATCAATTATACATAGGGTATTTTTGATTAAGAATAATATATGCATTCTTTTAAATTAATTTATTCCTGATTTTGGTTTTTAGTTAATTAAATTAATAAATAAAAATCGATAATCCACGTTGGATTCATTTGTTCAGAAACTTGAAAAAAAATGACGATTCTTCAACTGTCAATTTAAATCATCCATCCAAATCTGCATCGACATTTACCGAATACAGAGGAGAATCTTCAGGATCTTCATTAGGTTGTTCCCAGCAAGAGAAAAAGGAGCATACAACATGCTAATAACGTTGAAATTTACATTGAACTGTATCAATGTTAATTTAGTAATGTTAATGTTGATGAAATTAAGAAATTTTAAATTTTAAATTATAAATGGAAACCAAATTATACTTTTGTGTTACCCTATTCTGTACATAAAAAAGGAGGAAAGGATGTTAAATATTACTTATGTGAAAAACATTTAAGACAATTTAATGTTTTCTAATCATCTAAACGGAATCTTTTGCAAATATTGCTTCTTTAAAAAAAATTGGTCCGATAATTTTAGAAATACGGCGAAACACGAAAACTTTGAGTAAATGGATAAATCTTACCCTATTAACTGTATCTTTATTCAATAAGAGGAAAAATACTGTCACAACGTTTAAACAATGTATAATGATGCAGTCAATATTTTAAGTGCGATACCCCTGTAGCTGTCACATATTTTTGTATCTCCCTTTTTGTGTAAGGGTATTTTAATTCGCTTGTTCCATTCCTCGGGTATCTTGTGATTCTTACTTTTTCCAAGAATTCTTCCTTCCCCTTTCACCCATATATTTCATCATGTCGGCTATGATATCATCTATACCTGGAGATTTTCTTAGTTTTATTTTTTTGATTGCTGCCTCGAGTTCTTCGATTGTTATTTCGTCGTTTCCTCCATTTGTTTCCCTTCTTCATCTCCATTATGGTCTGTTTCGGTTATTTCGTTAAAGTATTCTTTCCATCTTCGTTTTTTCTGTTATTACATTTCCGTTTTCGTCTTTTATACTTGGTTGGCTTAGTGTTCTTTTATTCCTCATTTGTTTAATTGTGCTGTAAAATATATTTTGGTTTTCTGTGAACGTTTCTTTCAGTTTCTTACCGGACTGCTCTCAGGATTGCTTTTTTGCTATCTTGATTTAGTGTTCCACTATTTTATTTGATATTCTATATCTTCTGTTTTGTTTTTACAAATTGTTTTACCTCTTCTGACCACGGCCTGCTTTTCTTCCTCTGTTTGTTTGATATAGTGATTGTCTCACAGCTCTCTTGGACTGCTTCACATATGATTTCTTTCAACTTTTTCTATTTGGGTGTGTATGTATGTAAACTTGTACTTCCCAGTATATATGATTTTATTTTCCGAACTAGTTTCGAACCTTAAAGTTCATCATCAGCGGAAAACTACAAAGGTATAAAATGACATGAGTTAATTTTCTTATTATGTAAAGAGTATATAAATAAATAAAATATTCTACATGTTATTTTATCACTTATATATAATGCATAAAATATAACTAAATTCAAGAATTTTATAAGGTTAGTAAGTAAAAAATATAAGAGTTTAGGTATGTAAAAAAAAAAAAAATAAATAAAATTACAAATGTGGTTATCTAACAAATATGACTGAATACTAAATTATAATAACTTATATGTTAATTTTCTATTTTATAATATAAATG
>CAXAKX010000998.1:25038-69267 GCA_963969525.1 Ontholestes murinus
CTTCTAGGTTGTTTGTCTGTTTCTCTATTTTTGATTGGTATTCATCCCTAGTTTCTTTATTTTCAAATTTTGGTTTTTGTGTTTTTTTATTATTGTTTTCGACTACGTACTCTTAAAGTTTTCTGCTCTTGTATTATTTTTATTTTTACCAAGTTGTGGATTAGGGAGTAGTCTATTATTTCTCTTTTCTTGGTCTGACTTCTCTAGTGTATTTGTGTATGTCTTTGTGTTTGCCACAATGATGTTGTTTGCTATACATAATTCTATAATTCTTTTCCATTTTCGTTTCTGTTTTCATCTCCATACTTTCAAGTATGCAGTACAAGTACAGCAATCAACGAAACTGTCAATTTTATTATTCACGCTTTAGAGAAAAAAAGAAAAGTTGCAGGAGTATTCTATGATTTTAGTAAAGCGTTTGATACGGTGAATCATGGAATACTTCTGGCAAAATTACGAACGTATGGTATTATAGATATAATGAACTCATGGTTCCAATCATACCTTAGTAATAGGAGACACTATGTGTCAATCTCCGATGGCCTAAACACTTATGCCTCAGAAACCGTAGTTACTAACGAAGGCCTACCACAAGGGGGAATTCTATCCCCGGTTCTATTTTTAATTTACAGTAACGATATTGCAACTTACTTAAAGAACCCTAACTGTGATCATCTACATGTTTGCTAATATGCGGATGATACAACGATTATTATCCAAACGGATAATATAGACTATACCACGAAACTAAGCACTGAAACAACCATAAAAATGGAAGACTGGTCTCTTAGAAATAAGTTAAAATTAAATACTGCAAAATCGAAGGTAATGGTTTTCTCACAGACGAGCACTAAAAACCCATCTAGCATATTGGTAAACAGCACAAACAAATCTATCCCAGTAATAAATACTATAAAATTGTTAGGGGTATTCATTGATGATAAACTTACACGGGAGAGCCATATACGGCACGTTGAAAAAAAACTAAACATAGCCCACTACGTACTTCTTAACTTAAAAAAGTTTGTGCGTAAGGAATTACTGATAATTTATTATAATGGGTGCATCAAGCCATATCTAGAATATGGTTTGACAGTATGGGGCCCATCAACTCACTCAAATGATATACTTATTATCCAAAAGAAGATCATCAGACTGATATCAAATGCCGAAACTCGAGAACATTGTAAACCGCTTTTCAAATCACTAAAAGTGATGACACTTTACTCGCTATACCTGTATCACTTAACCCTCAATACATATGACGCAAAAATGTCTCTGAAAACAAACTCCGATATCAGCAGTAGCAGTATAAATTCTCGTAACTCCAATTCCCTCGCAATACCTTCTCACAAAACAGCACTGTATGAAAAAGGACCTCACTATATGGGTATTAAAATTTTCAATAAAATACCTAACCATATCAGAACTCTAAATAAAAGGAAAGATTTCAAATATGAAATAAAAAAAAACTGTTTTTAGCATCACCCTTCTACTCAATAAACGAATATTTCACAACCACCTTCACTTAAAACATTACCTAATTATTCATTAGGCTGTTTTGTGAGAATATTATTTATACCTCTCTTGGAATTATACCTAATTTTTTACATTGTTAAGCACTAGGTTATGTTAAGTTATACATTAAGATTAATTTGGAAACTATACCTAAGTTTTAGATTGTTAAGCATTAATTTAATTTTTTATTTAACCTTAAGTTTAATTTACATTTATTTATAACCAGGACGCACACATTTCTTGTTATTTTATATATATATATTGACTATGTAATACATTTTATAATGTCTGAATACAAATAAAATTATTATTCCTCTGTATCTTTTTTTTGCCTTAATAAAATACTTACGTTGTAGAAAATTAACTAATAATTAGAAAAAGCACGAAAACATTTCGTAAATATGTCATACCATAGTCACTCACAAACTATTTAACGTACATTCAATCATTTTTAGTTTATTTGACAGAAATAAATACGTTCAAACTAGTGTTGCTTTGATAGCTTTGCTATTTGTAACACGCAAATTACTTTAGTATCATTTAATGTCTTTCGAGATATTAGACTGAGAAGCAGTTGTTCCAATAAGTGATTTGTTTTATAGTCTTAATAAGACTCGTTGTAGATTTACGAAACGTTTTTTCTAATATTTTTACCTTTGTTATCCTGCTCTACACTTCCATTAAGATCTCCCATGACTATTGTGATTCCTTTGCTATCGTCTATTTATTTTTGCAGTCTCTCGTAAAATTTATCTTTTTCTTCATTTGTGTCGTTTTCTTTTGGTGCACATGCCACAATTATATTCTATTTAGTTTCTTCCATTTTGATATCCACACTCATTATTCTGTCGCCCCTATATTTTTCTTATATTATGTTTTTTCCGTTTTGTTTTCATTTTTTCTATTAATTCTTTTTCTTTTCCTTTAATACTTCTTACGTTCCATATTCCCATTTGTATTGTATTTAACATTTTTCTTGTGCCATTTTCTCGCTGTGATATCTGGTTTTTTGTTTGCTTTTCTATTAGTTGCTTTCTTATTCGCACTCCTCTCCGTTAATTGTTATATTTCTCTATTTTTTGTACGAATCTTTCTACTAGCACATGTCATTATTTGTTATTTTGTTTGCCATGTCCCAACTTCGACTCGTATTATTTGTTTTTTTCTATATAATGTAAAATTCTCGACTTCCTTCTGTACTTGGTTTGCCACTGCTGCTAAGCCAGTTATTATGATATTTATTTGCTGTTCTTTCTTTTCCATTTTGTTTCCAGTTTTTCGATTCTTTTTAGCATCTCTTGCTTTTCTAGGACCCAATTCTCTTCTTTATTATTAATTTCTTTCTTTAGTTTTCTGATCTTATCTTTTAGTTCTTCTGAGGTTTTTTGCCATTTCTTTTATCAAGCCTTTAAACATGATCTTTAGTTTTTCCATTTCCACATCGTTCTTAGCTATATTTAGATTTGCCTTCTCCGTGAGTTTTGTCCTTGTTTTCATCTGCCTTTATTTTATTTTTATATCCTGTTGTTGTTACAACGTTTTATATCGCTGCTTCCGTTCTTCTATGTTTTTCTATTCTCCATTGCTCATTTTGAAACCTTGGAATCCATATTCAGGGCTGTCAATATCTCTTTCTCTTTTTGTACTCATTTGTTTCTTTCAATGTGCAATAGCAATTAAGTCTTAGAATGTTGGAAATTACAATGGTAAAAGAAAAATAAACTAAAAGAACAATTACCAGAAAATGCTTTAGATGCATACATAAAATTTGATCCTTACATTTACTGAACATAAAAATAATTTTACAAATATTATGTACTCTGTCCATTAGCGTTGCTTCTGCAGAAGGAAGTTTTTCTGCACTGAAAAGATGGCTGCGAGCCACTATGTTTCTAGAAAGACTAATCGAATTAGCTCTACTATTTATAGATATAAAGATATTAATATTGACAATATTATTAATAAGCAATGAAAGGTAGATTTCATTATTTAAGAAATAATTGAATAGTTGAGGCTTTTAGTTGTTGAAAGTTCATATTCTTAATCACTTTGGTAAATTTTCGTAAATAAAATACGATAACACTTTCAAATATTTATTTTGCTGTTCGCGACAATTGTTTCCAAATTTACCAAAATGATTTAAGAAATAAATCTTTTTTTAAATAACCTAAGCCATGTCGCTGGAAACGCCCTTGGAAGCAGTATAGATGGTATATCATAATGGGTTTGAGTGGAAGATCCTCCGCCCGTCGTCCTTTTGACTAAAATTTTAAGTACTTATATTTTAATATGTAATACCATAAATTTTATTTTATTTTGTTAAAAAGGAGTACAAAGATGCTAATAAATAAATAAATAAACTATTACAATATTATTATTAGCAATTAGTTGCAAGATACCTCTATGAGTAATGTTTTTCCTAGAGAACCCAGAATATACGCTCTAATTTTCTAATCACAGATTGTTTAGTTCACCGATACTTAACCAATGTTCGGACAAGCAGATCAGCGATGGCTCGTATAAATCTCTTGCTGAGCCCGCCGCAATGTAATCTAGGATCATGATTAGAGTAGTAGCCTGGTAAGCTTAAACTCGTGATGTGAGCAACATAGAAGGTAGCTAGTGAGCCGATTAGACGAGTATTACTACGATAAGTTCTTTCATTAATGAGCAATCAGATTCGTCCATTTTTGACAAACGCCGCATGCTACTGAAACTTAATGCGGTAATGCCACCGAGAACTGATAAGCTCCCTAGAGAAATTAATAGATAATCTCCCGGCTGTCAAGTTTACATTTATACCATATTCGCAGTTGCCCTTGAGTTAAAAAATACAATCGATCTGTCAATGTAATCAGGTCCGTCCGAATCACGCTTCGGTATAGAATGTGATGAAGCAATTAGTTAATAGAAAAAACGACACTAGAAAACACGGTTAAAAGTGAATAAGTATGGAGGCTGTTCGACCATTTTTGTGAGGTTAGGAAATACTAATTAAAACATAACCGCCAAATTATGACAAAAGACGAAGCGATACGCCAGAGGTACCAACTTACACGCTTAATCATTGTTCTCAAAAATTGTATATATAATAAATAACTTTTAATATTTTGTAAGTTATTCAAGAACTTATCTTACCGAATGCACCTCGGGTAATGATAAATACACGATAATTTTGACTAGTTCCCTCAAGTGTGTTGCTTTAAGCAACACATTTTCGGATAGTCAAAATTATCGTGAATTATCATTGCCCTTGGGGCATTATATCTCAGAATACTGCTTTCTCTAGGGGGTACAGGCTGATATATAGGACACTCTTTAGGCACTTTAGCAATAGGGATGGCGAGGGTAGTGGTCATCAATGGTAGAGGATGCGGAACTAACAGCTACCTGCTCAAAGTCACGCGTTTTTGTAGGTATTCGAGATTGTTACACCTTTCCTCTCTGATGCTAAGATCGTATCGATAACGTACCCAGGGTTTTAAGTTTTTAATGCTGGTCCTCAATGTCTCCGGTAAATGGTATGAATGCTGAGGCGTGGAACGTTACTATCGAGGTGTCTGGATCCTCTAGGGCAGCGACTTTAAACATGGCGGCTCCTTTATATTCAAAATAATATATTTACTGATCCACGTAGATTTTGGAAATATACAAAAAATGCTAGACAGGAAATTGGAATTGCTGAAGTTATGGTCTTCAATGATAGAAGAGCTGAACTACTTTTCAACGTTTCTTATTTCGATCCCAGGTAATCAAGTGAATTTTAGTAATGTCCATCAAATTCAAGATTCGGAGTTATCCATCTTATTGGACACAGTATTTAACCGTATTGCAAGTTTGAAAAATTCCTATTCTTCCGGTCCGGATGGTGTTCCAACTAATAGATTAATTAATTGTACCTATACTTTGTGTAAACCTTTGCATTATTTACTTACAAAATCACTTTCAACGAACCACACCTAATGTTTAGAAAGTATGTTATATTACTATAATTTATAAAAGTGGAAATCGAGATAATGTAGCTGACTATCGTGGTATTAGTATACAGTCGGCTATTCCTGAGTTTTTCGATTCAATTATAAGTAAGTAACTTGCTTGGATGTTTTGTTCAAATATAATTAACAGTCAACATGGATTTCAACGTTTTTTACCAAACGCCTTGTTAACGGTGGACGCGGAAGACGTCCTCGTGGTGGACAGGCAAGGAAGTAGCACCGATGGTACTTTCTGGAACCAACACGCACTGGAGGCGGCCCAGGGGTCCCTGGCGAGGCTCACCATCGATTAGCAGCCGCAGGCTTCGATTAAACAGTTTCCCTTCGGTGATACTTGCTTGAGCTCCCACGCCACGTCAACGTATGGGCACCGGCTAGCTGTGAAAAAAAGTTAAGAGCAAGATAAAATGTGTAAATTAAACATGGGGCCGGAGAAGAAGAAAATATATTACAAAAGATAGACAGACAGAAAATAGACATAGAACAATATACAATATATACAAGAAAGGCAAGAGGCTTGAATCGGCGAAGCCGACCAGGCTGACCACCGCTGCTGATGGCAGACGACTGGTAAAGAGCGATGGCCGGAGCCTGGTTTTATATGGTGGTCTTCGGTGACGCGGCTTTGTTTCGGTCACGTAGGCCCCGCAATTCCGGGAACAGGTAATGATCCTCTTCGCCGAAAAAAGGGCTGGTCTTATTGTTCCACACTGGCAGCTGCACATTTTGGAAAATTATCTCGTTTGGATTATTTCAATAATGCGGAATTTATGCAAATTATTATTAGGAGCAATGGGTAGCTCGTAAAATGGATTAAAATATAATTACGCATTTGTTACCACGTTCAGGTAAACTGAACGCCGGTAACAGCCTTTAATAAATATTATCAAGTTGATGCCATTTACACAGATTTTTCTAAAGCATTTTATCGAGTGAATTACTTAGTTTTAATTGAAAAGCTGGCTATATTAGGTTTCACAATAAACATTTTACGGTGGCTTAAATTATTTCTAATAGATCGCACACAAAGAGTTAGGATTCTCAACTTTATATCTGAACCGATAACGGCCAGCTAAGGTGTACCGCAAGGATCCTATGTTGGGTCCATTTTGTTAGGTTTACTTATCATTAATGATGTAATAGATTTTATAGAATTTGGTAATTGCTTGATATATGCAGATGATTTAAAATTATTTCAAGTTATAACGTGTCCTGCTAATTATAAATTACTGCAGGATGACTTAGATCGTATATCAGTATAGTGCGTTAATAATAAATTATCGTTGAACCATGAGAAATATAATTCAATTTCTTTTCCAGACGTGTAAGTCCATTAAATAATCTGTATATTGTTGTCATCGCCATTGAATCATTTGGGTGTATTATTTGACGGTCGTTTAGCATTTAAAAGTCATATAAACTAGGTATGTGATAAAGCTGACAAATTATGGGGCTGTGTTTAGCACATTTCAAAGGAAATGAAGGCTGATTGTCTCAGACTATTTATATTATATTGTTCACTAGCAAGATGCCACCTAGAGTAGGTTTCTCCAGTTTGTTCGCCATGTTTAAATATTGAATATGGAAGATAAACTTGACATGCGACATACTCAAGGTTGATATGAGTCAATAATGCAAGAATTGGATATGTTAAACATCATAGAAATATTACCGATCTTTGTTTTCTGCACGGATTACTTAATGCCGACATTTATTGTCCATTTCTGTTGTGAGAAATTCAATTTTAAACGTGCTCTAAGGTATTGTGCCTTATTTAGTATTATTTCACCAACAGACAGCAAAATGCAGTCCAATCCATTCCGTACAGGTTTTCGGTAGGAAGAAATCCGCCAGTGCACTAGCCTACTGCAAGAGGGGCAGGGTGTTCTCCATGTACCACAAATGGAACCCCCTTCAGACAAGTGAAGCCTAAAATGCTCCAAGATTAATTCTATAAACCCATCCGCCTATTGGAAAAGGAAAAATTCGCTGCTGTTACCATCAGGGTGCGCTGGAATGGTGGTGAACATGTCTCACAAATCTACGCCATCAGACAGGCCATTTCCAAGGCTCTACTGGCATATTACCAGAAGTACGTTAACGAGGCGTCGAAGAAGGAACTCAAGGACATCCTAATCCAGTACGATCGTACCTTTTTGATAACGCCGGGATGAGCAGGCGGCTGGCATGCTCTACGCGGTGTTCTTTGGGTCCCTCCTCATGGACAAACGGGCGGGTGTAGCGGTTATTAGAATTAGGGTCGAAATTAGCGCTTTCTTGAGAGTGTCCTCTGACTCTTGTTGCTGCGGACCCCACCAGTAAGTGGTGATTTTCTTTAAAAGTTTTGTTATGGGTTGGCTTTTCTCTGCAAAAAAATCGGTATAAACCGTCGGTACCTGGAGGACGTCGGAGTCCTTGCTTGCAGAAAGTCCATTGTTCGCTGAAACGTAGCCGCAGAATTGTGCAGTCCACACTAAGGAGGAAAGTGCCTCTAACACTAATTGGATTAGTTAGAGAAAGAGAGAAAAGTAATGAACAAAGATTTAAATGCCTATATAATTGATAAATTAAATTTTTCTGGATGAGTATTTATAATGTAAGGATGTGTCAAAGCAAGTGATGACTTATACAATTGAATTAATCAAGCAATAGGATTAAAGTAGGAGATTTATTGACTGATAATTATTTTTTGATGAGATAATGTATAAAAAAAACAATCTAATGATATTTTAGATGCGTGTAGGGTTGTAGGGGATGAAAATTGGAAAAGATTAAAAATATGCTAGTGCAATATCTAAAGAGCAAACCTAATATTCTCTCACTTATGTAAAACAATCTTTTGTTTTGCAGAATTAAGATAAAATGATGGTAATTAGGATGGCAATATTTGAGATATCGGATTTGGAACAAGAGTTAGCACGAAAAGGATGAGACATATCTCATCCTTTTCTCGTTAGCCAATAGGCTAACGTACGTGCATAAGAGGAGCTTGTTGAAGCTTGGTGATGGGAGAGCAGGAGAAAAAGTAAATTTAAGATTAATAGCCAGATTCAGATGAAATAATGCAAAAGTCAAAGAAGCATGGGTCAGTAAGGGATATTCGAAGTGTATTTCTTATATTAAAAGGGAAGATACATAGGAACATTGACTAGATGAGTGATTGAAATTAAGAGAATGTTTATTCAGGATCCTCCAGTGAAATGGGAAGATTTTGTAAATAATTTTATCGTGAAAAACTTATTTTTTAACAATTTCTAAAATATTAAAGGAAAATACAAGAGCAGCCATTTGTTTTACAATATGAAAATATTTATTTTTTGAACACTACATCGGCCAAATGTCCTCCGAGTCGAGACTTAAAGTTTTGCATAACCCTTCTATATTAACAGGCATTGCTTCAATCTCGCCGCGGATCCGTTGTTTCTGGGCTGGGATTGTCCTGGGTGGATCAATTTGGGACACTTGTCTTTTCAGTTATCTTCATAAAAAGAAATCGCATGCTGTTAGGTCGGGAGATCGAGACGGCCAATAGATATTCCCGTTTCGAGAAATCACAAGCCCCGGGAACAAAGCATGCACAACATTCATTGAGATTCGGGTAGTGTGGTTTGTTGCCCCGTCTGGCTGGAACATCGTGTATTCTATCTCTTATTCCAAGGCGTATGACATGGCGAATGGCTGATCTGCACGGACTTCTCAACATCGCTGGTCAAACAATTTCGATATTGTCAGGTGTTCGAACGGTTTTCCCACCTCGTTTTTTTAAACGTCGATCCAATTTCCTCGAGTTTATTTATCCACTTTTTAATAGCGAACTGGTTGGTTGCGCGCGGTATGTTGATATGCCATCGAAAGACACGTCGCGTTTGCACTAAACTCTCGCCATTTTGATAGCCTCGTTGTTTACCTGTACAAAGATTTCTTGTAAACTAAATGGCAGACCATGCACATTATGACAGGTCAGCAGCTGACGTTTCCACGAGCTGCTAACCCCATCTCAAATCTTACCGTTTTACTGGCGGATGTAATATTTAAACACATGATACTTGCATAGAATATTAGGGAACAATTACGAAAACATACAGATAGACATAAACAAAGACATCGAATAACTCAAAACCTGATACAACAATAACCTATTGATAATTCAAAATAAAACAAATAACTTTTATTTTTGATATCATTTCTTTAATGACACTTATTATTACTATGAGTGCGCCTTGAAAATCGAACATCAAACTCATGACATAGCTGCACTGATGAGCTATGATGCAGGAAAACACGTGTCTGCGAATAGTCATATTAATTTTATGACGTGGTTAGGAAACGATGACACCACAAAAAAGTTACATTGTGCTGAATGTAGTTTCAAACATGTAACGACAATAAACAGTTATGTAATTCAAAACCTAACGTTGCTTTAGTAAGAGGAATAGTTGTTTTAACTGTAAGTTTTTTCATTGTAATAATGTAAAACTGTGGTGCAGAAACGCTCAAAACAATTAATTCTAATTATTACTAAATTACTATTAGTAAATTCATAATGTTTTTTTAAATATCACTGCAATCAAGGAAGCTCTTCTTCGGCTCTGTCGTAATTTGCTGGAATATTGAACTCTGACCCACTCCCATCTGCCTCCACCGCTTTATTG
This sequence comes from Ontholestes murinus, assembly GCA_963969525.1. Lineage (NCBI taxonomy): Eukaryota > Metazoa > Arthropoda > Insecta > Coleoptera > Staphylinidae > Ontholestes > Ontholestes murinus. The sequence continues at coordinate 35,204 of CAXAKX010000998.1, forward strand.
CGGAAGGGAAATTTTCGGCACGCATAACTTATTCAATATACATCCACCTTCCCTTGCATTTCCCACCGAAAGAATGCACAGTTATGTATTTTGCATAACAACGTTCTGTCCTATTTAAATATGAATGTGCCGTACATGCAATTAAAATTCTGTGCACTGTGCGGAATTGTGTGTCCGTCACTTGTCGGATTAAAATACACCAGCAAATTCAATACAACTTGAACACCAAGTTTTAATCGCCGAAATGTATACTACATACAACAATGTTACATTTCTGTGTGAAATTTTAAACATGTCGTATATTACGGAATGTCATTTAATAGCAGCCTCTTCAATAATACAAATTATTATAATAATAATATTTTCATTATTTTTTATATACCAAAATTATATTAATTATTGTATAATCTAAAGCTATATGCTCCATGCTTAGTAACCTTTAAGAACTATACATTTACTTTTTATTTTGAAGAAGATACAATTAAAAATAATTTATAAATCAAAATGTTTCTTTGTTCCATATCTCAAAAAAACTGTTTAATAAGATTGATTGTATTGTTGCTAACCAAAGCCAGTGTATGATGAATAAAATCAATAATCTCTATATTTAATAAGAATCGTTTTCTGCAGAGTTTTTCTCGTTATTTAATAAATATTTACTATGTGTTCCTGAGTGCAGGAGCGATTAGAGGCCATAAATTTATTTTCTAGGCCGGCTTAATGACAGCTCGTCGAGATTAGCTTGCTCTTCGCAGAGGAGCTATTATGGAGCTATAAAGGCGTCACCGATAATCAAGCACGTAACTATGGAGTTTAGCGCATTTACTGTATAGATTGAATCAATTTAAAATAATGTAAATTGCATACTCGTTATAACACGAATAACGCAAATTATAGTATTGATTTATTGATATTAAACATTAGTAACTAATAAATATAATAATAAATCAAATCACAATGTGGTAATATTTTAATATGCATTTCCTGTTTCAGTTTATGTCGACATTTTTTTTATTAACGTATAATAATGGATTCGTTAATAAATAAAACATTTATTATTTATCAAATATTTCTCAGAATTCAGCGCATGCTCTTTCAAATTAGATACGTTCTCCCCATTTCTATGTTATATTTGTTATGCTGCAAATAAAATCAATGATGAGGTTGGTTTGTTTTATCGTTTATTTACGTAATTATTGTAAATATTATCTACATTAAATATTGGATCAGTGTACAATGAGAGTGTACAATGAAATCATTTTATATATAAATTAAACGACAAAACATGTACTTACTTATAGTGCATTTTTAAAAACGATAAACTTTATTTCTACAATATATCTGTGGCTTGAAGCTAAAAAGGCCAATGTCAAAAATTTCGTATTTGAGAAAATCGCATTGAAAGTTTTTATCAAACATTATTTTAATTCTAACTGACATAAAGTACAAGTTGTATGTTTCAACTATGGCTCAAACATAGATAATTTTGCATAGAATCTGATAATGTACTCCATGTTTTGAAAAAAGATTTTACTTTGAAAAAAATGACTTTGGCCTTTGTTGCATACATTCACGATTAAAAAGAATTTTTTTTAGGTGACATTGACCGATGTAACAACAATAAAAAAGAGAATATAGCTATTTGTTACGAAGTTTATTATATTTTTACAAAGTTTAGTGTTAACAAAGGTGAAATAAACTAAATACATTACAAAACTAAGATATTCTACATCTAGATATGAAAAACTTTATGATAGTAAATCTATTTCCTCTTCAGAAGCTTCACCCAAGTAATACATTATGTTATCATTTGCTGACATCTGTTCAATAAAGTGATTGTAGTGCATGCGATTAGTTTAGCTGATATATGGCAAAAGTGCCTTTAAGTCATTTAATTTATCCGTACTTAAGGGAAGTGATTTATTATTAAGTGGTTGAAGCTTGAGAAGACCACCATGTCGGGGTTTCTTCTGATTTCTGGATATATCGAAAATTTTAAACTCGTCCTCAAAGGAATGTTTGTACAAAATGTTCAGAGAATCTGTTGAATACTGCATCCATTTTATTATTATGTTATTTTTCGATGTACATAGTGAGTGTTTAAACATGACTTGAAGTTTAAAATGTCGTTTTGTTCCAATTCTATAACCTTTATAGGGGGTTTTCTTGGAACCAAACGTTTTCTTGCCCAATCTCGTGGCAACTCAATATCAGCACTAGTACATTTTTTTGGTTTTTTCTATAGCCGCATGGATAGTGTCTGCCTCCATATGAGTATGTCCAGCCTCAAGAAACTTATGGTTAATAGTTAAATGTTTACCTTTAGCATTCAATTCAGAAACAGTTTGCAGTAACATTGTAGAAAAATAAATATTGCGGTTTTGACCTCCGCAGGAGTCGCTGTACATAGTTCCCGTGTGTATATTATTATTTTCTGCAAGATTATGAAGGTAATGGTAAATGCAAGAGCCGATTTCCTGCCCTCCATGACCAGCCATTGTCTCATTCCATAGGTAACACACAGAAGAGGATTCTTTTCCTATGGTTTGGTAAATGGTAAGGTTGAATGTCCACAATTGACGTTTGTAGAAACTCAATCCACTTCTGAGATATGGATTAGGCAAACATTTTTGTAAGTCGAATTAGATTGTAACAAAACCTGGATTATGATGGCATTCCTCCGTATCTCTTCTTTTTGACTCGTATGCTGACTCAGCCAAATGTAGGTGTCTGGTTTTATTTTCTTCGATTAATCTACGGTCTATCTCGTTTTCACAACATTTTAACGCATTTTGCGCATGTATCATTTTTTGGTTTATGAAATGATAAGTTGAATTCCTCAACAAACATTTCCGCGGTTGAATATTTCCTTCTTTACAATAATCCAAATATAGTGGGTACATTTGAGCAATCGATAGATCGGGTGACAAGTACTTTTTCTGAGTGTGGGATCGTGAATAGTGACTCTGATAAGCGGGAAATAGTTTTATGTGTTCTCATATTAGGAGTTTATCCTTTTCTGGGATTTTAGGTTGGTTTCCATGTTTTTCTCGTTTATCCTCAGAACATATTTTGCTATTGCTTGACCGTTTCTTTTCAATAATTACTCTCGCTTTTTTTTAAAGTGACATCAAATGTATTTATAAACATAATTTGACGCACTTCCATTCTTTTGCCGTTGATGTTTGTCAAAAAATATTTTCTAGAAAGGTTTCGTCTACTTTTCTTGCCGTCATTATGTCTTAATCGCTGAACATGCTTTTCCTCTTCTTCTATGGAATTTGCCACAAACTGGTTTTGTCCAGAGCTAGACAATTTATAAAAATTTGTAAAGAGAATTTGTCGCTCATCAGGGGTGAATTTCTCGAAACACTTCTTTTTGCATGAGTACGCTGCTTTCATTTCTTTGGCAGGTAAAGTTTTCTTTCCCGACACTGACGAATATTCTCTGCCTTGAGTTTTCAACAGTTTTCTTATATTTCGAGTCCAATTAGAAGAATTTCGCTTTCGTTTTACTACTAGCGTCATCTTTGTTTCCTTTTTTTCTTCCCCTGCGTGATTTATTTATTTGATTTTCTGCCGAATCAACCAATTCTGCATTGTTAATAATTTCTTCATTTACCAGACCAATATCCAAACCGACATCTTCAAACTGTTCTTCTTGGTTGTTTTCAGTGTCTATCGTCTTTAAACGGTTCTGAATCGCTTGAATCTGTATTTTATATTATTTCTTCTTCAAGGATCTCTTCCTTCGTTTCTGGAACTGGTATTGTACCAATAAAATGTACAAGTCATGTGGACAGCCCGGACTTTTATGAAAATGCATATTTTCAACTATTCAGAGCCTCCTGCAACGATATGCGGCTATTTTCGGTATTTATTGTGCATATAAGTCCGGGCTCTAGTTATTACAACGAATCAACATAACCTCAAATCGGCAATATTAAATGAATAGTTCTATATAAAAATATAATGCAGTACTGAATCACTTACTATTGTCAGCTCTACACATCTGTAAAATCTGCCTTGTCCTTGAATTATAAGTATTCATTTTCTTTGTTTCACAAACACTTTAAAACTAGAATTGCGATGCAGCTGCAACCATGTAACGTTTATGATGGCTACTGCTGCTATGAAGGTTAAAGTTAAAAAGGCCAATGTTGACATTGACCCATTTATGTTAAATAAAATAATATCAATAGTTACAACTAAAAGGGCCAAAGTAGACACTGGCCCTTTTAGCATAAACTGATGTTGACGAATTCATAGCGACATTGGCCAAAATTAAATTTATAGATCTGCTATTGGTTGAGATTTGACATTGGCTGTTTTACCATCTTAAAGACCATAAGAAAAGAAGTCTAATGTATTGCTTAAATCAAAACGGCAAAGTATTGACATTGGCCTTTTTAGCTCCAAGCCACAGATATTATACCTTCATAAATATTAAAATCGTCAGGGCTTTGACTTAAAGTTTATAATTTTAAAATAATGTTTTAATCGAAATATTTTAAGAGAGTTCAACCTTAAATATGTGAAATTCAAAAACTGCTTGTTTTGAAGAGATCATCACGTCGACGGCCGGATCCCCAAAATCTTGGAGATAATTTTAGTTCCGACTAGAAATGACTAATGTTTCTGGACTAGACACTGCAGCGATCTCGGAGGAGTGAATAAAACATTCTTTCGTTCTAAAAACTTCCGTTAGTATTCAAGGATATACTTAGAAATTAAGGATACTTGAGTAAACATATAAAAACTTGTTCCGAGATACAATGGTATATTTGGACAACAGAGCGCAAGAAATGTGAAAAATACGAACGACTTCGATGCAAGGAAAGGGACAAAGGTTTGTAATAAACTTGGAATAGAACAAATAATTTTTATTTGAGGTAGATGTATGTTTCGGTCACAACTAGTTTGCAATTGATAATGGTCACTTTGTGACTAACCAAAACGTACAAATAATTTGTGTAGAAAGTGTTTTATTCCAAGTTTATTTATTAAATCTTCACTTAACTTAAGAAGGAATTTCTATACAAAGACTTCTAGTTGGACTTTAAGGAGAGAATTGGAAAGCTAGTGGAAAAAAGTCGTGGTTCACATATGATTTATTGGCAGAGTCCGGATAACCCTTCCATTGGGAATGTTGTTTTTATAGAGAAGTAAAATGATTCTTAATGTTAAAGTGCATTGTGTTCATTGAATATAGAGAAATACCTTATTCACACTATACAATCAGTTGAAATAATTAACAATAACTATTATTCTGTACAATTAATAAAGGGAATACTGCTGGGATATTATTCCCCTACTTCATAGATACTAGAAATGACCATCTTAGACACATTTTTATAATAACTATTTTCTTAGCGCTCGACTTCAAAGACAAATTTCAATAAGTGGAAATAGGTCCCGGAGAAGATGATATTTACCATAGGAACAGGATTATGGCAATTCATTTTCATGTAATTTGATTTATATAGTGCACCTGCATTCGAGCGACTTAAGGAGACAATAATGTATTCAGTTCAGTACAGTCGATAGGGTGCATATCCGACACTGCATTCTTTACGAATTCCTACAAAAAAAAAAAAATCACGATCACAATACTTCCCCTATATATACTTCGTATATAGGGAAAGTAAAAATGCTGTAAGAGAATGCGGATTGATTTGTTCCTTTCTCGGTGAAGGTGTTGTATCGTACCCCCTAGAAAGTGCAACAGCGCTGACTTGGAAAAGATGCTGGCAATTTTCGAACGCCTACATGAGATGGAAAAGGTCCAGAAAGAAACTCACTGAAACCGAACGTTTTTCTAGTGGAAAATCGTTACCGGCGATGAGAAATTACTACTCTATGACAATTCCAATCGTAGAAAGTCATGGGTAAATCCAAATCAGCACAATCGGTCGCAAAACACAATCGCTTCGGAAAGAAGTTTTCTTCTGCATTTGGTGGGATATATAGGACGTGATTTATTATGAGCCGTTGCCAGCGGGCAAAACAATTACTGCGGATGGTTACTGTTACTGATTAGTCTTGATGATTAAGTCAGAAAAGTGCGGAGGGCAACTATTCACCACTTAGCTATCAGTTAGCTCAGGGACGACGCTTCTTTTCGGTCTGCCATCACTAACTTTTCACTTTGTGGACTTGCTAATGAATTATCTTCTTCCTTCGTGTGTTATGACTGTGACTTTGTATGCTCCGTGACTATACTCGATATGTAACTCCGCAATTGACTGCACTCGATATCTAGCTCCGTGATTTACTGAAGATACTCAATTTCTAACTGTGGGACTGGCGATATTCGATTTCTAACTCCGTGATTTTTTACTGTGTGATTGGCGATACTCTATTTATAACTGTAGTTTTTGGGGATATCGTTCCATTAGTAAACAACCCCTACCCTCACTAACCAGAATTTTTACTCCCTTGCACCCTTGAGGTTCTAGATCCATGGCTGTACTTTGAAAGGGTGTGACGAGTACTTCCTTTTTGTAATCAATTTCGAAGAAAAATAAATAAATTTGAAAGAAAATTTTGGCAATCAATTCAATTTCATGCAAATTGGTTTATCATACCCAAATACCTGTATCATTAGAGAGACTAATAAACACTATAATAAAACGGCTATTATAGATGATACCATAATACTTATTTTGGGAAAAAGAACGTTTATTAGGTTCCGGATTAAAACTTAGCCTAAATAAATATTACATTTATATGAAAGAGCTAGTCCACCTATGAAAACCTGTCTCAAATGAAAGTGTTGCAGTATATATGCAAAGGATTTTAACGATAAGAGAATGGCTAGCTCTAAATGATTGACATTAGCTCTGAACTTGTCTTGTTTTATGCGCTTATTACCCACATTACATGATTTTCTAATGTCTCTGGGTTATTAACCCACCTTGCGGAAGAAAAAATCCAAATATATCTTAATTAAAATCGTTCAGTGGAATGTTGGTATTTGACAACGTATTACTGACAAGAATATTCAAAATTAAAAGAAACAAAAAGACCACATGCAGATTTGTATACTTTAAGCTTACACGTATATTTAAAATTAAGGGAGACAAGAAGAAGAGAGTCATATTTTTATACTTACATTTAGGAGAATGTCAGACGTGATGAAAGAGATGCGCAACAGATCTTTCAGTGGATATTAAAAGACTTTAGTAAACTACGCAAGAGTTTCTACTCGAAACACCGTAAAATGGTCAAACGTCATACAATGGCGAAAGGAAACAGCTATATTGCGACAATTTCCATCATAATTGTTGTTGCTGAATTATTACCCAAATTTCTCAACGAAAGTTAATATACCGTTTAGCGTTAAATCACTTTAATAAGTCAGTCGACGATCACCAAATTAAAAAGGACCAACGATGGTGAAAATATTGGCTAAGCAGTAAATTTGGTTTCATGGCATTTTAGATGCATTCCGAATAAATAAAAAAACTTCAGTTTTGAATATAATCTATCAAGAGTTTTACAAAATCCTTGAATCTAACACAGCGTTCTACGAACTTAACTCATTTGGAAAGAATTTCTGTAGTTGTGAATTTACGATAATTAATTAAATATTTAAATTAATGTTGGGAATAAGAAAGGGATAAAAAAGGAATAATTGATGAAATAGAAAAGAATTAAAATATATGCGAGAAGTTATGATGTGATGTAAATTAATAGATTTTGCAAGTTACGGCCATCGCCGGTTACACTACCAACGTCAATTCATCCGCATGAGTCAAGAATTGTTGGAACGAAAACCGACATATACCGGCAAAGGAGAACATATAGTTGCATAGATCACACATTACTTCCAATACAAGAAACATCAGAGTTTGACTTAACTGGGACGTCTTGCATCACCGAGAATATTCACCAAACATTTTGGAAGTAATCGGACCACTTAATCGTGTCAATGTAAAACGCCTTATCCGATATGCATTTTCAATCAGTTGATGAGATCTGAAAATGGTTTGACGACTTTTGAGGGCCGCATGAAATATCTAAAGAGGTGTTCTGATGATTAAAGAATCCGGAATTAAATTTAGCCCAAGGAAATGTCATATTTTTAAGAAGAAAATTTAGTACCTAGAACCCCTCTTCTCTAAGGTATTGCAAATAATATACGATTTTAAAATATCATTGGAAGACTAACTTACCTCACTGTAAATAAAAAGAATACAAGAAGAATGCACTCATAGCCGCAACAGTTTAAAATAATCTGTTGCCAGATGGAAACATTTGTGTTAAGTACTGATGCAAGTAACTTGAGCATTTCTTATTATAAATGAAGGGTTACCAGATGCTTTAGTAGAATCCTATCAAAAAAAGGAAAGAAATACTTACAGTAATTAAGTTAGTGGAAGATTTCTGTGTCAATACAAACCGACCATTCTGCTCCTAAATAGAAAAGTTCAGAAATTTGACTTCGCTACTAAGCAAGTCAATATTGTGACTTGCCTTTCCGAATTTTGGAAAGGTTCAGAAGTTTGGCTTCGACACTAAACACGACCTCGAACAAAACGCAGATGGATTGGTGAGATGCGGGAAATTAATTTGGGTTTAATTCATTCGCGCGCCCATAATAATTGTTTTGGAAGCCAAAGAGAAAGACATACTATTTATAAAACTTTGATTGTGTAAAAATACGAGACTGAGTGAACAATTTTATCACTTTAATTGCCGCCTTTAATTGAGGAGGATGAAGTTAAGAAAATCCTTGATTGGTCAAACTGTGACGCGTTGCACTCTCATCGCTCTTCTGTTGTGTTGCTGTTATTAAAACTCTGGACACGTAAATGGTTCCTAGAGAAGTAGATCTTTGAATGTACCTGTAATATGTCACAAAAAAATAATGTCTTGTAGAGTTTTACAGTACTCAGCCTCTGTAGTGTAAGGTAAAAGGCAAAACTTTTTAGTTGCATACGATAAGAAACAAGATTATCTTTTCTAGCAAATGCAAACAATAAAACTAATCAAATTAACATGTAAATGTATAAATTATAAAGGCAATAAATCGGGTTAGGTTAATATAATAACCATACTTCAGATGCAAACATGCGTTATTTCGCAGACCATGCCTAGAACATTGTAACAACAAGGAATCAAAAGAATGTCTGTTAGCGAAAATCTCAGGCGGGGTATCACGAATCATTGAAATAAAATAAAACTTTAGTAATCGTATATATAGTAGGTATTAGTAGGCAAAGAGCGTATACATTCTGGATCACTGAGTGGATAGGTGGTTTGGGCAAGGGGTGCGTCGATAAGGAACCGCGACTTAATCAATTAGCACCCAGTGAATCGATTAAACACGTATGGACATTACGCTTCTTTCCCAAGTTAGTTCCAGCACCACGACAAGGCGAGGCACTGATCGCTGGAATAAACCTATTGGGAATTACCGGCGACAAAGAGGAGATTGAGAAGAAACCAAAAGGTGATGTTTCGGATAAATTAATACACTAAGCTCCGAAATATGGGACAGTGTGCCAAGGACGCTTTAACAAGTCAATCACGGCGAATGTGAGTAGAAAATAAATAGATTACAAAGGAGATCCAAAAAATAAAGAGATTTTAAAACTCCAGCTTAAATGAAAAAACAAAAATCTATATGGAAAGCCCACACGGAAAGATCTGAAGAAATATTCTCTAGAATTGAAATTGCAATGGGCTTAGAGAAATTTTTTCTTCTATTAGATAACGGAATGATGAAACGTATCTTTAAAATTCAAAGGGATATGAAGAATAGAAGCATATTCTTATCTCTAAGAGCAGCACATCAGAAATGATGAAAGATATTCACAATAAATCTTCTGATTGACATTTGGGTACGTGGAAAACCTTGAACTACTGAGTAAACTGTAATATAGATGATAAATTCAACAAAATTTCTTGCTTCACTTGTTTTATTTTATTATTGATGAAAAGGTACTTCATCTTTCCCATTACTAGAATTAAATTAAATACATTGTTATTAAAATAAAATGCATAATCCTAAAAATCAACAAGATGAGGACAACTGATTTAAACCTGCAATCCGGTTCTATTGTGGAATGAATAAAACGAGAAATCACTATTTGTTGAATGTCAAATGCTACTATTAAAGAGACTAGTATCAGCAACTAAACAGACGTCAGCCAGCTAGTCATAGATTGTTATCTACTTCTTCCTTGTGATTTGAAATACGGCTGCCCAACGGCAAAATTATTGTCAAGCAGAATATTAAGTAATCTGGGGGTATCAAAAAGGGGATATGGCATAGTTATTTAAACCACAATGATATCGAAGCCTATCCCTAGTTGATGGGATGGGCCCTAGCTAATTGTAAATGACACCAATCACGATTAAAGTATTAGCTTCAAATAAGTTATAGTTATATTAATAAGTATACACTAAATTTAATTTAATTTGCTATTTTTTGTATACAAAGTTTTTATGCGTATACCTGTAACTAAACTATCAGTTGTTAACCAAATCTATTCGTGAATTCCCTTTGATTCAGAGAAAGAGTTTTAGTTATTATTAAACAATTACATGGAGTTTTATCTGTAAATTTAAAAACAGTTTCCAAAGGAAACTTAAAATTAAAATTTTATTGAGATTTTAGGGTGATGTAGTTCATTGACCGCCACATTACCCTTTTACATTTTTTAATTCACCTAAAATTTAAAAAATATATATTTTAAAACATTCAGCTTATATTTACAACAAATAAGCCATTCAGTTCTATTTTTGATGTTGAACCTTAAAAATTGAAAATAGTCGCCCAAAAGTATGCTAAGCGACCATTATTGAATTTTTTACGAATGTAATTTGAATTGCAGCTGCAATTTGTCAGCTGCACGTTCAGCTTGGTTTCACATGGCAGTTCAGCACCCCTTAGTCATTATTTTTTAATAAGGCAAACAGTGCTCCGCCTTTTAAATTAAAAATCACTCTAATAAAGATGTTTAAGTGCTTTAATATTTGATGATAGATCCATAGTAGAATATAAAATGAATTTGTATACTGAAGAGAAACATTTGCAACTAATTCAATATGTACGCTATGGATATGAGGTTCCAAAAAGAAACTAAAAATAAAAAACAAGACATACAGATAAAACATACATAAAATACCCATTAAGAATACCCAATATTTTTATTACCATATTTTAGTAAACTTTATTGTAAAATAAAAAATGGTGATGTGGCCACCATAATACTTTCCCTATATTTTTCTCGAAAACTATGAGGTTTACACAAAAGGGCTGTTGTTAATAATTTGTTCACTTTGGAATTCTCTACAATTATTTCTTATATAAATTTCATGTATCTCCAATAGGTTATTAACAATTGGCAAAAAATGTCAAAATTTTCAAATTTTATTTTATTTTCTCGAAAGTTAAGAATTTTATGTAAAATATGTTTTTATAAAACTTGTTCAGATTTTCATTCTCTTTAACTTTTGTTTGAAAAATTTTGTAATATTTTTTATATTAAAAATATTATCGGAAAAAACAAAATCGACTCGAGTAAACACCCATTTCCGGTTTATGAATGAAACAGGATATTCGTTTTTGAGATACAGCGCCCACCTATACACACACACACACACATAGACACAATTTTTTTTATTACTTTCCCTATATATTCACTATCCCACCCTCCAATTATTTAATCATCAACATAGTATTTATTTTAAAGAAATTGTGTTAAATCAAACAATTTCTTGAAAAGTCCTGCATATGTAAAAATAATATCACTGTATGACTTTATTCTTTATTTTAAGAATTGATGGGTGGGATAGTGGGCTGTCACAGTATTATCAGTAAAAATGTTATTTATTGGAGTAGGTGTGTTATTAAGTTTAATAAAAATTGAATTGATTATATTGCATTTGGTAAGTTTAAATTGTTTTTTTTGTATTTATTAGAATGTTCTGAACATATTAGTTTTTTATGAGTTTTATGCTTGTTTATAAAACTGTTTTAACTTTTCAAAAACTATAAATTTGTTTAAAAGAAAATTTGATTTGTAGCCCCCCTAGTACACAGATTTTTCATTAGAGTAATTTATTGGTAATTTTTTTAATCAATTTTCATCATTCTTTTTGAATTAACTCAAAAATAATTGATTGATCTAAAATTTACCAGCATTTTTTTTAAATTTTTCGATAATACTAAAATTTGTCAGCCTCTTTTATTTTAAGATTTCATAAATTTTCTTTAATGGTTTTAATAGTTTTAAAGATTTATTCAATTCAAGAAACTTTTTAGATTTTCCGGGATTTTCCAAATTTTGAAAGTTCAAATTTTCCAACAATGTTTCTTCTAGAATTTTCTGTTATTATTATTTTTTTCTTTCTACATTTCTAAACGTTTTTGTTTGAAATTGAAAGTAATTTTAGTATATTTCAATAATTTATTTTACTTCACCAATTTATTTTCCAGATTTAATAGGTTCTAAGAGTTTCAACAATTTTACTTTTAGATTTCGTTTATTTTTACGAGTGTTGTAGAATTTTTCAGTATTTTCTTTCTATAATACTAAATTTTTTGTCTAAACTCAGAAAATGATGTGCTCTAAAATTTACCAGCAATGTTTCGTTCGGATTTCATGATTTTTTTTTCAGATGGTTTTAGAATTTTCTAGTATTTTTTTAGACTTAAATTGAAAAAGAAAAAACTGGGGATTTCCCAGGATTTTTTTTCGTGTTTCAAAAATTCTAAAATTTTTCAACTCCTTTTCTTGTTGAAATTTTCGTTATTGTTTTTTCTAGATATCTAGAATTTTCTTTTTTTTAATTAAGGTGATTTGATACCATATTACTGTGCCAGTATTTTATTAAGTGATTTGATATTTCTAGAATTAACCAACAAATTATTTTTAAGATCTTAAAATTTTACCAGCAATGTTTTTCATTCAGGTTTCATGAATTTTCTTCGAGGGCTTTAGATTTTTTGTCGATTTTTTTTAATTTCTTTTCCAGATTCTAAACAATTTTAGTATTTTTCTTCCTGAATTTTTTAATTTTTAGAGTTAAGAATTAGTTTAGTGTTTAATCAAATTTATTAAAGTTTTTTTAGATAGATTTAAAGAATTATCTTTAGGCATTAATCTAGCCTATGCGATTTAACGTATAAAATCATCGAACAAATCAGCGTACTCTTGACCTACCTTAACAAATGGTTTATTAAGAAAGGTCAGGAGTACGCTAGGTTAATGTATAGTGTATTGAGGTAGGTCAAGAGTACGATGAGGTCGCTGCACTAGAATTTATTGTGCTAGAAAAATCAATAGTTTAATGTGTTGGAATTAAGTTATTATTTATTAGGAGTGGTTTTATTTTTACTTTCCCTATATAGTATATGCAGGGTGAGTTTTTTTCGATGTTCTCTCGGAAACTATAAGAGTTAGAGAAACGGTTAAATGGAGAAAGAAGTGTAGATTTACGAGACGAATAAAATTCCACTTTCAAAGTTTTCAAAAAAGTCAAGGGTAGATATTTTGAAAAAAGTAAAAAGTGTCAATTTTTTCAAATTAATATATCTCGGTTATTATAACAGATAGAAAAAACTGTAAAGGCCAAAGTTTTAGATAATTTTATGCAGATTAATAAAAAATAATTAGAATTTTTTTTCCGAGATATGACGCAAACTTACATTTTTTAAATGGAAACCATAGTTGGCTGTGACCTCATTCAAAAGGATTTTTTTTCTCTTTAATCCAATATGGCATACGACATAGTTATTTCTAAAAATAAGTGAATTATAATCATTTTAAATTTTATTATAAATAAAAAATGGGTAGCCATGAAAAAGGTGTAAGTAAAACAATTGCAGTTGTTTATAATAATAGCAATATTGTAATTAAAAATCTGGGGGATGTATTTATAAAAAATAGATTACTTACGCATGCATATATAATTATGGAAATGCCTCGTAAAACCTGGAAGATACAATTTAAAATAGTTTTGAAAACAACTGGTGTATACAATCTCTAATTCAATTGTCTTTCAAACAAATTTTAAAATGGGATCACAAATTCGACATTAGCGCCATCTAAGAACGTCAATCCTAACTAATTTCCTTTATGTCAATTGCACATTTATTTTTTTCATGACAAGCGCTTATAATCAAATCGTGACTAAATCATAACCCGACTTTTAAACTCTAACGCCAGATGAAAATGGTAAAATGGATTTGGTTAATTTAATGAACTCATTGTCCGTTAACGAGACCGAAATTGCATCCAACAACAGCACGTTTAACATTTTTTCAGTGAATGTAAACAACGAAAAAATTGACGTTGTTTTCGGTAATTTCCCCAATCGGTACATGGTAATTGCAACCCAGTACGAAAAAGTTGGATCCCTTATAAAGGTAACAGTAGACCTACCTGAAGATAATTCCGACATTTCTGATCCTGTATATTCTGTGCGACACCTATTTGGTGCTGAAAGTATAGAACGGGAAGCCGCCGCCAGATATATTGCGGAGAAATTGAATATACACAAAATCCTGTTAATTTCCCTGGGTCTAAAAAGTTACTCACCTGAAATAGTTAGGAGTTTAGCTGAGGCACTAGTCAATCCACCAAAGCAATAAACAAACATGTCGATTGTAAAGCAACCGAAGATAGCCCAATCATTCTACGGGCAATTGGTGATCGGCCCTCCAGGGTCTGGAAAGACAACGTACTGTGCCAAAGTTTACGAATTCTACAAAGAGAAACTTAACAGGAAGGTAGATGTAGTAAATCTTGACCCGGCTAATGATAACATGAACTATAAGGCTGCCGTCGATGTGATGGAATTAGTTTCAGTCGAAGACGTTATGTCAAATTTATCTCTTGGACCGAATGGAGCCCTCATGTATTGTATGGAATATTTAGAGCAAAACTTCGATTGGTTGTTGACCAAATTGAACGCCATCAAAGACAGTTATTTAATCTTTGACATGCCCGGGCAAATTGAATTGTATACACATCATAGTGCTGCGAAACACATATTTGAAAAATTACAAAATTTAGGTTATCACTTGTGTACTGTGCACATGATAGATTCACATTATTGTTCGGATCCTTCGAAATTTATTTCCACACTTTTACTGTCTTTATCGACAATGTTACAAATTGGATTACCTCATGTGAATGTTTTAAGTAAGGTAAGTATTTAGGAAATAAAAATATTTTCTTAAAATAAAAATAATGAATTTACTTTATGAAATACAAATATTTAATCTTTGTATTATATATAAATATTTTAAAAATAAATTATATTTTTCCTTACTTTTTATTGGAGGTAATTTTATTTATTTAAAATAACAGTTATATATACAGGGTTGGGATAAAGTATGGAACCAAGTAAATATCTTTAAAACAAAACTGATGAAATATTTGAAATTTTGCCGGTGTTACTGGAAATATATTATTAAAAAATGAGCATTTTGTCCCATTGCACCTACCTGCAAAATTTCAAAGATATCTTCTGTGTTGTTTTAAAGATATTTACTTGGTTCTATAATTGATCCCAACCCTCTATACTGGATATCTTGGCAATTATTGTTATTATTTGTTTGCAGGCTGATTTATTAAGGGAACATTCTGATAAGTTGGATTTCGGAATTGACTTCTACACGGATGTATTAAATTTAGATTATCTACTAGAATTATTGGATGACGGTTTGTTCACGAAGAAATATAAAAAATTGAATGCTGCTTTGGTTAGTTTGGTGGAAGATTACAGTCTGGTTTGCTTCGTTCCTCTGGATGTTAATTCAGATAAAAGTTTGCTCACATTAAAGAGTGCTATTGATAAGGTAAGAGATAACTTTATTTTATTAATGCTTTTTTCAACTGTTGTAAAGATGTGTAGCTTATCTGAAAATATGAATAAAATTTTTGTAAATGTCAGTATACTAGTTCAATGACCTATATATCAGGATTGGTGAAGAGTACAGTTGGCAATGAATAATTTATTGGAATGGGTTAAAAGTATGTATGCTAGGTTAATAAATAATTAGTTCAGAGGTTAAGGGTGTATGGTGGAGCAATTAATTATTTATTGTGATAGGCATAAGAATGAAAAACATATTGGAATAAGTTAAAAGTGAACTAGGGTAGTTAAAGATTTATTGTAATTGGCCAAGAGTACACCATAGCATTGTAAAATTTATTGAGGTAGACCAAGCTTACGTTGAATTATTAAATAATTAGAGTAGACCAAAAGTGTGCAGTAACAATTAATATTTCTTGGAATACTTAAGATGTTTTCAATTGTTTATTATATTTCTTCTAAAAACTAGTGACTATTATATTTTACTAATGGAGGGTATGTTATTATTCATTGTCAACATACTAGAACATTACAATTGTAAAATCTGAGTGTTTCACACTATCTCAATCTAATTTATTATAAATATTGTATTCAAATATATTATGAAGATCAGGTATAAATATTTCAAAATGTATAATTGATACGATTAATTAGCTGTTGGTTAAGTAAAAAAATATATAATATTTAATTTTGTAATTTTTGATATTTTTTTCATTTCAGGCAAATGGATATGTGTATGGAAGTGGAGAGGAACGAAGCATTCAAGCATTGCTGTCTTGTGCAGTCGGAGCACGAACAGAGAGCGAACGATTTGATGCTGATTACATGTAACAATATTGGTTTATGAATAAAGAAATTACAAATTTACATTTATTATGAGAAACAGTAACACTACAATATTATTAATACTTGTTTTTGAAGTTAGTTCGTCTTTCCCTTCTGTTTATCAAGTTGGGCTCTGAAACAATAAGAACACATTAATATTCAAATTCAGTTAAATAATGATTATAAACAATAAATATTTTCCAAGTTAGTTAGTGGTAAACTTGTAATATTTATTTACATAATATGGATAAATGCAGAAACAGTATAAGATAAATAAATAACCAAGATTCAAATATAATATTTAAATAAATTAGTTCGAGGTATTATTAAAAATAGGCTCATTGGTGTTCTGCTATGTACAATTAAATTAGACTCTACTTCATGATCAACTCAAGTAAACCCTTTGGAAGCAAATTAACTCTGCTGTATTCTTGTTCAAATTAAATTTATAGTTTTCTCACTCTACAGATGGTCAAATAATTTTGTACTATGTTAATCGACTGAAACATTTTCTTTTGTTTCACTATTCTTGAATAATTTCCTTAAATTAAAAATAGTCCAAGACAAAATAAAAAGTAGTGAAGCAAAGCAAAGTGTTTTAATCATTCAAGAAAATAAATATGTTTTTTATTTGATATTCTCAAATTGTGTGAATGAAACTTAAATTAGTGATGAAGAATATACAGGGTGTCCCGTTAATGCGAGGAAATGGCTGGACCACAGATTCCCGAGGTCAAAATATGACGATTTAACACAATATATCTATATCCAAAAATTTACAGTTTAGCAGGAATTTATCTTCAAAGTTCCAAAAATGTTTATTTCTTTTGTTTATAACAATTGAATGCTTTATTCGTTTTGAATAAAATTTATTATTAATAACTACCATAATATAATACATCATTTCAGTTATTATGGCCATTTATGATTGACAGGAAGTATAATAACAGTAGTACCACCACTTAAAAAAAACATTTTTTAGTGGTGCATCCAATAAAAACTAAAAAAATACTACTTGATACACCATTTAATTTAAAAACTTTTTATCTGTTACTAAATTAAAAAATTAAAAAAAACATTTTCTTAACCTACAATAATGTGTCTTATTAAGACTAGAAAATAAATCACATACATAAAAGTCATGGTAATCTGGATAATTAATAAATTGGTCAGTATTAGGAACTCCTGAATGGTTTAGGTAAAAGTAAAAATTCATTTACTTATTAGAATTAAGCCAAAATTCATTTCAATCGTGATTACAAATCTTGAAATATTGTCATTTAATTCCTGTCTTGATAAGACAATAAATTTCTAATTGTAGAAATGGAAAATATTGTTTTTGGCTATAACTTTTAAATCTTGTTCCATGCATTGTTTTATTTTTTGCTGAGAATCAATTCTAATAATTGAGATATGCAATAACATCTAATGGATGTGCATTGTTTTATTTTTTATATCTTATGGATGTTATTATTCCATGTCTCAATTATTAGAATTGATTCTTGTCAAAAAATAAAACAATGCAGGGAACAAGATTAGCCTTTTGTTAGGCCTTCTTGTATTGATCACAAAATTTATTTTTGGGTATAAAGTAGTAACTGTGCAATAATAATTACTATTGAACAAAGGTCTACATTTCTAAATAATTGTAGTGTTCATAAGAGTACTCTTATACTTTTATAAACACTATACCCAATATTAATTAAAACACTTTAACTTTGTTTGTATAACACTGTATTTATTTTGTGACTATAGTTTCGGTAACTAAACGTACCATTATCAAACATAAAGACTTTATGTTTAATAATGGTATGTTTAGTTACCGAAACTATAGTCACAAAATAAATACAGTGTTATACAAACAAAGTTAAAGTGTTTTAATTAGTGTTCAACATGTATAATGAAGTAGATGCCTTAAAAATAAATAAAATTATACCCAATATATTTCCTGACAATGACTTGGCATTTTTTAATAATAGTAATTCTATATTGAATAGTGTTATAAGTTTTGTGTATAAATTAACTAGTTATTAAAAAAGTCCCTCGCCACTGAGATCTGTATGTTACTCATCGATCTAGGAATCAGACACACATTCCGTCTTTCATTTCATTATGTCCCAGTCATCCCAGGATGATGATAAAACGAAATAGATATTAATTACTATACGGTTCTTAGTATGAAAATGCAGAAGTCAGCCAGTTCTCGACTGTAAATTGTTTTTTTCAATATTTGCATTTAAAAAAAAACAATGGTTTTTCACTTAGATACAAAATATAAGTTGATTCATGATATCACAAACCTTAATTGTTTGTTGAAGTCATCCTCGATGTTATCGTCCTCCCAGTTGTCTTCCCAGACACTGATATCCTGCTCGTCTTTTTCCTTCCCTGTCCAGTCTGAAGGAGAAAACATAATTAATTACACGATAACAGAGCCTAACCTATAAATACAAACCTTCGACGGGAAACTCCTCGAATTCATCATCTTCCTCCAATACTCCCAAATCGAGCTTTGATTTTTCAGCGGACATGTTTAAATTTGTATATTCAATTTACAAAACACACGGCAATACAAAATTGCAAATAATGCTTGCTAGGTCAATTTTTACGAAATGCCAACGTTAAAACTTGTAGACTAAAATGAAGACTACTGGACGTATGTCGAAGGAGCACCAACCGATGCATCTTTAATTTCCCTGAAAATTTGAATAAAATTAATCACCCATTAATAAAAAAAGGTTTCTGTATAACAGCTAACACTATACGCAAGTTAACATAAAAGTTAATGGATAGATTTATAAATACAAATAGAATCATTATATAATTAATTCTGTAGTATGGTACTAATATTAATGGTGAGTTATGAGAATTTAAATAACAATAAAAATGAACACTGTTCACAGTTTATTTTTATGTGTTAATTGTAAATTTAGTTTATAATGAAACTGCAAAAAAAGTAATTACAAAGTGTTAATTTTTACTTTGGTACTAATGGTTTCGTTTTATCTTTTATTATACTATCATCATTTCTGAAGAAATGCGTTTGTAATAAATATAAATTTATCATGTTATTACTATAATACAACAATATTCTCATCGCAATAACTTTTTTTTAAATATTTAAAAATGAAATTCAGTAAGTGTATTAACTTTAATCAAAATTCCATCACTTTTAACATTTATTGTAATGTTTATATTTTTTATATATAATAGAAATACTTTATTATTTTATGTCGAAATAACATAATATCATCGTTGCTCATCATATGTTGCGTCCCAGATAATGAATTTAGTATTAACTTTAGCAGATAAAAGTCAAGATAGGATAATTTTCGCTTATATGGTAGTAATTTAGTGCAAATCAATGTAATGTTACTAATATGGCAGACACTTTATTCAACTGGTTTTCCTGAATGTAAATATATAGTTGTATGCAACCATGTATACAGTATACTACAATTAAATAACCTTTTGTAAGTAAAAACGCAATAAATAATTTTTTAACTATTACAAATTAAAATGATGAACACTACAGCTTTTATTAAGTTATTCCTCAATTTATTCATTAAAGTTTAATCATTCTTATTTTCATTCAAAGAGCTGTAGTATCATCAAGCTAATTTTCTGGAACACATATTTTTGGAAAATGCTCTACTAAGACTTCGTCTTGATCACACGGTAAATACATTAGAACGATCGCTAACAAAAACGTATGATCTAATTTTAATCTTTAGGATTCGAAACAAGATATAGTTACAAAATAAGTAGTCTTGAATTTTGATTTTCACTAACCCAGATTTCTAGTTTCCAGTTCTTCGTCGTCTCTCACGAGTTGGTACTGTTAGTAGTAGTAGTAGTAGTGTCTGGCTATCGACCACGTGATCCTTCCGCTATGTGTAATTTGTGTATTTGTGTGAGTGTAAATGAGCTTGTTACTATAAAGGATCGCCCTGTCACACTAAAGTACCATTAATTGTATCCCAATGGTGAATGGTATCGGTCACCCATCCAACTACTGACCCGAACCAACGTTGCTACAAGTTAGTTCGGGGCCGTAACCGAATGCGCCACCACCGAGGTGTTGGTACTGTTATTTTTCCATGTTCATGCGTTTTAGTACGAGTATATTCTACACTTTACTATTGACGAAAATCCCATATTCAAAAACGGTCGGCTTGGAATTTGAAAACTGCGTTGTAATTAATCGATGAGTAAATTAGCTTCCGTTTGTTCTGTTCTAGTTAAATAATTAGTATCTGGTTTATATGTTAGCGCATAAAACCGTTAATTATTGTTTCCTGCCAACAGCAGCCAAAGGACTGGTTTCGATCTATTTTGAATCTCACTAAAGAGGCGCACTTGGAGACAGGTGATCGTTTTATTTATTTTTTGATAAGGATAAGAGGAAAGGAAAACCACCTTATAATAGGATAGTGTCGGATTAATACTGACTATAACCACTCCTCCGCGATCGCAGTTGTAGTGACTTGTCCGGGACCAAAAGTTCTTTTCTAGTTGGGACTCGAGCGATGGATCGTTTCTCGAAAGGAGCAGCGTAACCCATCGAATTACGGTGGCTCTAGGCTTTGGGGAGCTAATTGAGTACCAATTAGGATCATACGTGGTCTATGGCCTAATGTCATGGTCTGAGCTGATGTTCGAGAGTACGGAAAAGTCCTTACATCAGGCAAGTGGTGAGTTGACGAGGGATAGTGAGTGGGACTAATAAGCTCCGATATTATGTCTGGAATTATCAAGGAAATCACTTTTTTTTTTTTTTGGCGTTAAGGTGATCGGTCACACAAGGTTTAGATCATCTTTTAGCATCAAATTGCTAGGTGTTTGGTAAGCTATTATGATCTTAGGCAGTCCGATGTCAGATTTTACAATTATAGCAGTGGCCTCGAGATTTTCGAAAGCGTTCAATCCAAAGTAGGAATGTCTTTTGACATAAATGGCGATGCCGCCACGATGGTATCGTTGTGGTCTTGAAAGTGCGAAATAAAAGCCAGTCGCCTACGGTTCCCGAGTTGAGTTTCATTCACGAGCATGATGTAAAGATAATTCTCCTGCATCAGATGCTTTAACTCATCGCATTCTAAATGGAGAGGCGAAGAAAGTCTTTTGGGTTGTCAAGTCCGGTGTTTTAGGACATTGTCGGTTTTTCAAGTTGTTATCGTGGAAAAAACGAATGGCTTTAAATGAATTATTTTGAAAAGAATTTTCGCGTACGCCAAACTAATGGTGTCACGTTCTGTCTGGTTCGATGACCTGGTTAGAAGATTTTCGAAAATCTGCGCCCTGACGAAGAAGGAGCGCTTGATGATTGTGAAGAGGCGGTCGAGGGGCTGCCGAGCGCTTCTGAGGAGGAAACTCCTCGACGATTATTTAACTGAAGTTTGCGGTCTTCTTGCCTTGTAAGTACGTGAAATTGTGCACGCAGTCACGATAGTCTTTCTTTAGGGTTCTACCTTAATGTGAAGATCGCAGACAAAACGTTGATGGGCGACCCTACCATATGCATGTGCATATGCACCGCCGATATCCGCGGATATATCCATTTTGGATACGGTTCATGTGTGCCCAGTATTTTTTTTTTTGGTAGGAGTAGAGGAAATTTTGCATGGGCACCCTTATAGTAGGGTTGTGTCGGACTCTTACCAGCTAAAACCTCTCCTCCGCGATCACTGTTGTTTGACTAGTCCAGGACCAAAAGGTCTTCTCTAGTTAGGTCTCAAGCAAATTGATCGCTAAGAGTTGGGGGATCCAATCGTCCTGAGTGCCGCTCTCCTCGAAATAAGCAGCGACACCGAGTGGATTACGGTGGCTCAAGGTTTTATAGAGCTAATTGTGTGTCAATTAGGATCTTATGTGGCCTTGGATGCTTGCTATCAGCAGTGACATCGTATTTTTGGATGATTATTCCAGAAGGGAAATTGTCGTCATCTTTGCTTTAAAGTTTACAGCGATCTTTTTGATGTACTCCAGGACACTCGGGGTCTTCGTGCCACGATGTATTTGCGTATTCCGCAGGCATAGCAGAGCATTTAGTACGCGTCTCAGAGAAGACAGGTAAACATTTTTTTTTTTGGTAAGAAGAGAGAAAATCCTGCATGGACACCCTAATAGTAGGGTAGTGTCGGACTCTTACCGACTAAAACCTCTTCTCCGCGATCACTGTTGATTGACTAGTCTAGGACCAAAAGGACTTCTCTAATCTGGTCTTAGGCGTATTGATCACTAAGTTGGGGACAGGTAAACATTTTTTTTTTTTGATGAGAGGAGAGGAAATCCTGCATGGATACCCTTTTAGTAGGGTAGTGTCGGACTCCTACCGTGATCGTTGTTGTGACTAGTCCAGGACATAAAGGTCTTTTCAAGTCGGATCTCAAACGGTGGAAGGTTATGAAACAGGTAAACAAGTTTTACTTTGGAGTACTTAACTCTCCGGTTGAACCGGTACTCAATAAATTACCATAAAGGTGCCATCTATCGTCTAAGCGTTGCAATAAAATCGATTTGTCGGTAATTATTCACTCAAACAGGGTTATCTGCGGTTATTGAACTGAAATGTTCTGTGAGTTAGGGGAGATGTGGTTATTGGTTAGGTTAATATTCTGAACATGATGACTGCTGGAGCAAGAAGGGATGGTCTTTATTTTTCATTAGACCCCCTATTCTGTATGTACATTATATACATGTATATACATATACATATTGCCTATGTTACAATGTTATTAACTATATTTAAATATATTACCTGAACTTAACTCATAACTCTCATAAGGTCGATTCTAACACTAAGTGCTTTTTTGAGTCCATCTTGTTTTATAAAGTTGACGTAAGTCAAGTTGTTCTGTAGCTGCAATTAGAAATATATCTAGGGTCATAAGACTAAACTCAACCTTGTTGTAATCAATACATGCTTTTCAAGTGAATAGATTTGCAATAAAACGTTTACAAAACGTTTATCTGATTTATTGTTATTCAGATTTGTGCGAAAAGAACCAATCATTGTCGTTGGCTTTAATACCCTTTAGATGATTCATTACCATCCCTATGTAGTTTTTAGATAGTGTATCAATCTTCTTCTGCATTACTTAAATTATATCATATTAGTTCTCTGTGACTAAGCCCTCTTTGTTCGTTGATGGGCCAGTAATCAGATGTATCGCCAGATCTTATATAGGCTAGTGTTTTCATTTTGCGTTGTGGTTTTCCCAAAGAGTTTTTTGATGATGGTTCTTTTAGATTTTATAATCACAATTAGCCATATTTGCATGCCTGCATGTTTTGCAATTGTTTTCCTTTCCATTTGAAGTAATCAATAATTTTGAAAATTACTTTTTTCTTGTTAAATTCTCTCCTAAAATTGTTTCGAAATGGTAGCGTAGAAGACTGTACTAAAGTTGGTTAGGGGTTTGGGGCTTGTATTCATATGATCACTCCAGAGTTGCTTGAGAGTTGTCCCTCACAGTTGTGTTCACGTCCTTTTATCTATTCACCAAGAAAAGCTTGATTCTCGCGTTCAATCACCCCCACCCAATTTTGTTCTGGTGTATAGAGAGCAGACATAAAAAACGATACGATTACCATCGGCACAAAGAAATACCTACAGCCATAGCACTTAAATATTTTAATTGTTTAGCAGTCGAAGCTTCATTCTTAGATCTTCAAGTATTTGCTTTCTTCATTCACACAGTAATTAGAACCCTGAAGAGTCTCTACGAACATTTCATCTGCATTTGTTTGCTAATCAATGGATGGATTAATGCATGGAATACGTAATTTTCTCTGTTCAGTTCCTAAAGTACATTCGTTGCAGACTTCAACAATTATTATTAATTTTGTTGGTATTTTGGAGTTACTTGAAGAGATCTAATATTTAAATACAGTGAGGAAAGGGATATCTAACTTATAATAATTTCTATTATGCTCAGATTCATGTTGATTTGGTCTAGGATGATATATCAATCGCCTGTTAAGTACAAGCGTTTCAATCATTGTTCCGACTTTTACTAATACATTTTTTAGAAATTAATTAATTCACTTGCCTCGATCATTTCATTGTCAGGATGCATCAGAACTTGCTGGTCTCCCATCTTGATTTAATACCCTATTTGTGATTATAGTTTGAATAACAAAAGTATACCTAACAAAATGGAGCAAACAAATTTAGGTAACTTTATTTGTTGTTCTAATGTTGATATAAAGCTTATTACTTAGTATCTGTTGCTTATCAACTAACATTATGGGGACTGGAGCGAGAAATCTGTTGTATGTTATTTACTGATGGTTTTTCGTCATATGAAAACTTATAAATATACCAATTTCATGTTGATGTGTAACGCTAAGAAATAGTACCAAAATTTTACCTATTATCTATTGTTAGTCTTTCCTGAATTTCCAGAAAACCGACTATAGATAATTTAGTATTCTGTAGTAGAATCAACTCAGTTGTAAAGTTAATGTTTGTTGCGCTACACTCTTGATGGAAACAGATATTAATATTAAGTGGAGAGTAACACTTGTTTTGTTCCATAATGTTTTTATTCTCAGTTGCCTGACACGTGTTTCGGTCTTCGCAGACCACTATCAAAGTTAAACTTTCCTATTGTTATTTTTTCGTTGTTGAGAACAAATGATTACCAATTTCTGTAATATACCAGATATTTTTCAAATGCTAGGAAATTCATTTGTTTAAACGAGTATTTGAATGTTGGCAATATCAGAGTTATAAGTCAGGATTCTTCGATTATGAGCTAACATCACAGAACAAAAATCTGTTGTAAGCTAAGTTTTCTGACAACCCAAGGTAATTCATGTGAAAACGCAAGGTATCCAAACTTATGTGCTATATTGAACAAACAGCACCCGAATCTTTCTTATTTTGAGGTGAATTAGACTTTATCTAGACGAATAACATGTAGCAATGCGTGTTAGAAAGGGCTGGTGTACGCGATAGATGTCACTACATAAACCATACTAGATGACCGGGCATGCGCACACGTGGTTTGGCGATGATCGCTGCATCTGAATTTTTATACTCAATATTAGAAGCTTGGTGTAACGCTGTTACTAAGGAATGCTAAGGAATAATTTTTTGGAATTCAATTTTTGGCAACAGAGTCACTATACTTAAGACATACATTGATAACAATTTTAGCCTTGTGCCTTTTATATTTACTGTGACAAAAAAAAACACTTTCTTTTTTAATAAAACTATTTATAAGAGCTGTTTAGTACAGATGTTTTTAGTTTTCGTGTCTCCGCTGACTGTTATAAGCTTAAACAAAATGCCTGGAGTCCGATGACGTCCACAATAACACCATTTCTCTGCCTGATGAAGCCACTTTGTGGCGAAACAATTGTAGCAATCTTCCGACATTAAAAACTGTATTAATTCTCAACCAGAATATAAATTATTAACTTAATATTTTTTCTTACTTAGATAACACTTATTATTTAGCACTTCGTTCACAGTTTCAAACTCAATTATACAGAAGCATTGTCACACATTCGTGGTCATCACTCATGCAAATTGAAATGGAGTCATGTTATGTTGCCATGCCGTTAATAAAGTTAATGGGGTTATTATTACACCCTGTCACCGATTTTATAAATAAAAACCGTCATTGAGATTTAAACGTATTATCTAACAGTAAATAAGCGACATCATGTTTGAACGCCCCCCTTTTGGAGGAGCCTTTGTCAATATCGTTCCTTGATCCATTCACGGTCACGCATATGCATTATACAGAGGGTGTTTAATTAAGGGCTTGATCAGCACGCCGATATATGCCGTTGATAAAGCGAACTCCGTGATCTAACGGGAATGGACGGTGAATTATTTACCACGGCTACGTAATTAATAGTGGCGATCAAACAGTTACTACTGAAGACTTATTGAATATATACTGTTATATTTATATTGAAGGTTGTGATATAAAATCCTCGTCATGTTATGTACAATCGTGGCATTTTGTAAAAGAGATCTGCGAGCTCAAGGCATCGTTATTGTGCGCTTGCATGCGATTTGTACGACTCTCAATGATCGATTTGTCGTTTAAGGGTGTAATATGTATAAAGCACACTTCGTTATAATGCTGTTTTGGTGGCAGTATATGATACATATTTTTAATATTTACGTTGATTTATTTGAAAGCGATGAAATCACACAATATGTAATGTCACAACAATCTAATCTAAATATTTACGAACTGAAAGAGACAAGGAAACAACTTTCTTTTACTAAAATATTTAATAGCGATCTTTGTTGAAATATCAATAAGTAAAAACGTTAAATATTGTGCTTTTAGCAGTGATAAGTGCCAAACATTATATCAATGTTTTAGTTACACAATCAACCCTCAGGCAGAACAAGTTCTCCACACCCTCTTAATAATAAAAGGGGTCTTTAGCAAGTTGTTCCTTCTATCAGCTACTGTTTTGATTAGAAACACCAGAGAATTATCAATTTCTCCCAATGGTATCCAGATGAATTTAATATAAAAGTAATTAGAGTTATTAAATAATTCACAAGAGTTTCTATTTTTAATTTGTGTATAAATTTTTACAGCTTGGAGTAATAACTTGAGAATAAAACGTTTGCTTAGGAATGAAAGAAGTCAAGAAATAATTAATTAAATTTCTTCTTCGGTAGGTGCCTCTCCTAACGGAGATTGGCGACTATTTCAGTATATGATTTTCTATCTGTTGTTGCTCTCATCATACCTTCAAACAAATTGAATTCGATTTATTAAGTATTAAATAGAAAATTGTTCGTATTGGATATTCAATTATGATAATTCTAGATGGCTAACTTGTATTATGTGGTTAATTTTTAGAACATTTTCATTTTTATTATAAAAAAATCATCGAGATATCTATCGCATAGAAGAGTAATCCTACGTCATTTATGATCTTAATTTTTCGACTAGAGTGAAACTCACACTTGTAATGGGTGATTTTTTAGCAACTTTCTTTTTGGCAACAATGAAGATCTACATTTTTATCGGAAAATTGTGTTCAGCGACGAAGCTCATTTCTGATTGAATGGACACGTGAACAAGCAAAATTGCCGTATTTGGTATGAAGAGCTGCCAGAAGCATTGCAAGAACTGCCAATGCATCCCAAAAACTTCACTGTTTGGGGTGGATTATGGGCCGGCGGCATCACTGGACCGTACTTTTTCAAAGACGACGAAGGCAGGAACGTTACTGTGAATGGCGAGCGCTACCGTGCGATGATTACAATTTTTTTTTGCCCAGAATGGAAGAGTTGGACTTGCCTGACATGTGGTTTCAACAAGACGGTGCCATATGCATCACAGCACGCGAAACAATGGACCAATTGAGAGGCGAGTTCGGTGAACAGTTTATTTCACGCTTGGGGCCGGTCCATTGGCCTCCTAGATCGTGCGATTTAACGCCTTTAGACTATTTTGTGGGGCTATGTTAAGGCTCATGTTTATAGGAGCAACGGTTGACGCACTTGAGGCCAATATTGAAGAATTTATTCGTGAGATACCGGCCGATATGTTGGAGAGAGTATGCCAACATTGGACCCAGCGTATGAATCATTTGAGGCGTAGCCGCGGTCAACATTTACATGAAATCATCTTTAAACATTGAATTATATAGACCGTTCTATCGACTCAAGTACAGATTTCATACGTTTCTCTAAATATTATGTGTTTTTTAAATCAAATCTGTAAGCTTTTAAAAAATCACTCTTTATTACAGCAAAACGTAATATTCTAATAATTTTTGTGTAAACAAAGTCGTCTGTTATAAGGAACGGATCTGAAGAAAACTTAAAGATTGTGAAGACGACGTTAAAAGAGAGGACTGTTTTTCTAAATCACTGAAATTTTAGTTATCTTCTAAGTTTTATAATAGATAATTAACACTGCTGCAAACAAAGCCTTAAAGCCAAAATCAAGTAGATTTTGCAATTTAGGATACTTAATTTTTAAGGATTATTAACCAAAAATAGCGGTTTACATCTATAAAATGTTTTGCAAACCACTTCTTGACTATCTATTAATACTTTTTTATAATCTACATCCTTCTACTCTAAAAATATACAAAATCTAAACGACCAGCTCTTCTTACGTTTATAAAAAATAATAATCCACTCAATCCCATTCATAATCTGTTTAATACACTCCTCTGTCAACTAACCAATATTATTCCCACAGAAAACATCTAAAATCTCTTTTCTAAACGTTTGCCAAATAGCGACCTAATTCCAAATATCTCAAAATCACTATTCATCAATCCATCATATAATCTTTCTATACAGGCATTTGCGACCATGGCTTTTGAAGAACAATAGACTGGTAAAATCGTTAGTTATTAGCGATAATGATGTGTGCACGACTGTTAAATCCAGGCTGAAAGATCGCGCATCTCCTGTAATGTAATTTTTATTTTCTCATCTATATGAAATTTGGTCTTTGTTTAAGCCCTGATAGTTAATTTTTTTATTTCAAGACAATTAGGAAACCTGAAAACGATAATAGGCAATGCAACTCTCCACAATATTTTAAGTGCAAAAATATTATAGTTAAGACTCCTAATTAAATTAAGAAATAAGCTGGGACATAATTTGATAGTAATTCTCAAAAATTGATTGCACAGTTGAGTATAAAAGTATGATCGTATCTTTTATTTTACGTGGGCGAATCAAATATAAACCGGAATTTAGTAAAGAAGTTAATATGAATTGGCGTTTGAGTGGACCAAACATGAAAGTCACACGGGAACAAGGCGGGTGCTCCAATATTTTCCAATTAATTTTCTCTAATTTTTCTCGGATCAAAGCAGCTGTGAATTAACCTTAGGATGGACATGCCTCGTCTTTTTTTTGAAATAATAATAATGACTTTATATTATGACTCACATAAAAAAGGATATCAGTACATCATAAGTTGTCATTGAAGAATTTATCAAGAGCATACGACCCCAATGTCGATAAGCCAGTTTGGTTTCATCAAGGAGCTTGCAATAATATTCAGTATTGACTGAAGGTCGTTCCTAAAGTTGCAAGAACTTTTTCCGCAGAACGACGGGTTTTGGCTTTTCGAGGTGAAGCTTCTCCAATGCCTTTAATCAGTTAACTAACAGTTTAGTAACAATTAGAGAACTACTACATGATAAAACAATTTTTTTTCAAATAATTCATATAAAAATCTCTTTATAATATAAAGCTACTTCCTATATTATATACATAAATGAATTTCTTGGGATACTAAACTGTTGACTAATAAAATAGCTAATGGTTCTCATTCTGTAAACCAGTTCAGGCCATTTAAATTTTGCAAATGTCTTCTACTTCTATTATTAACATAAGAAATGGCTTATCGAATTAATGACCAATTAGACTCAATTCGCATTTCTTTTCGACCCGATATCTTAGATATCGCTGCCCTCTCGAACGATAATTCGCACTATGAGATCTGATCCCCTAACGAATTTAGTTTCAACCATAATCCGGTCAAACTGGGCCAGTAAGATAGATCAAATCAACCATCTAGCAGTACAAGATAATGGTGGAAAATTCTATCTTTCCCTTCCAGTCATTAATTCTAAGCTCCCCACTGTCACTCTCACTGCTCTTAAAGAATCCACGGTTTGTTGGATCTCCTCTCAGAGAGATCCTCTTTACATATCACCAGAGCTCAAAACTACAACGCTGGTGTGGCTATCTCTCGCTCTGACTTTCCGCTTGTGCATGAGGATATCTTCCACCCTGCCCTCGAAATTACCTTTTCTTGTGATCTAAAACCTAAAACCTAAACGCAGTTTATTTCCCCTCAAATGATGACAAAAGACATAATTTTCACAAAGCCAACTTGCGTAATTAGATTGGAGTATCCTTAAGATGATACCACTCTACTAAATACAGCTTTAAACATAGAGGAAGCAAAAATCCAGGACGAACAGTCACTAACTCAAGTGACAAATTGGTGTTTGAATAACAGACTGCTTTTAAATGAAGCCAAAACTAAAAAATTAACGTTTAGTCTAAAAACAAATGAAATTATATGTAATAATACAACTCGATTCCTGGGTGTAGAATTAGACCAAGAACTTAAATTCGATCATCATGGGGAAAAGTTAGCAAAAACACTCACAAAAAATATTTTTTGTATCAGAGGAATGGCAAAAAAAGTAGGGCACAAACAACTGCTAACTTCATATTTTGCCTTATTTGAATCACGCATTCGTTACGGTATAGTTGTGTGGGGACATTCTTTCTCCAGACATCGCATCTTCGCGTTACAACGCCAAGTTGTCCGAATCATAGCAAAAATCCCTTATCAACAAGATTGCAAAAATGCTTTCATAAGTGAAAACATTTTAACATTACCGGCGATTTACATACTTGAGTGTTTAATGTATGTTAAAATGCATATTACTGAGTATGATTCACGTGATCATCACAATCATCATACAAGGGCAAAAGAAGATCTATTGCAAGGTCAACTAAGATTGCAAAAGTCCAGAACTGGACAAAATTATTATGGCATTAAATTCTTTAATATGTTATCAATAGATACGAGAAATTTACCAATGCATCAGTTTAAACTGAAAATTAAAAAATATCTTATTACGAAAGCTCCTTACAGTACGAATGATTTCATTTCATACAATGATGTAATCTAATTTAATTTTCTATTTATTTATTTTAACATGTTTACTTATAATTTATGTATTATTTATTGCTAGTTTTATTCAAATTTTAATCGTAGTTAAATTTGTATTATTTCCATACTTTTTGATTTTATATACAAATAAGTATGGATGATATGTATATGTATGTATATGTGTATGTATGTATGTATGTATATATATATATATGTGTGTATATGTATATATGTATATATGTGTATATGTATATGTATATGTGTATATATATATATTATTTTAATTAATTTTACTCTTGCTTTTAAACAATTTTAATTTAATTTATTATT
This sequence comes from Ontholestes murinus, assembly GCA_963969525.1. Classification (NCBI taxonomy): domain Eukaryota; kingdom Metazoa; phylum Arthropoda; class Insecta; order Coleoptera; family Staphylinidae; genus Ontholestes; species Ontholestes murinus. The sequence goes on from CAXAKX010000998.1 coordinate 66,850, forward strand.
TGAAAATTTTAATTTCACGAAATTTTATTTTATTATAATTTTAGTTTTTTATTTTATTAATAATAGTTTTTATTGTTATTTATTTCTAATTTATTTTTTTAGTATTATTTTAATTGATTTTATCTCTTGCTGTTAAATAATTTTAATTTAATTTATCTATTAGAAAATTTTAACATAACGAATTTTATTTTATTATAATTTTAGTTTATTTTATGAATATTAAATTTTTATTGTTATTTATTCTAATTTATTAATATTTAAATCAATTTCATCTAATGTTATTTTATTACTTCTACAATCTAGTCAGTATTAAATGATGCATTTGTTTTATTTTTCCAAAATTGATAGCAGCAGAATGCTCAAATTGACACTTCTCCCAATATAAGTTTACTAATGTAGCAATAGTAGGTTTAAATTTTATTTTCTTGTATTTAGATGTATGAATATGTATATATGCATGTGTATCTATATGCTTATAAATGTGTGCATATGTAGGTATATGTGTAGGTATGTATGTAAACATATATAACACATGAAATTTATTATATTTAAATTTTTATTATTACGCAATGCTTCTCCCGCTTGCTTTTGTATTTTGCTATTTCTGTATTTATGACGTGTGTAAATATTGTTTCTTAACACAAATAAACTTATTATTATTATTATTATTATTATAAGATCATTAATAATGTTGATGTGATGGTTGTTACGTTTCACGATATACTCTATGCCGTGTTGAATAAACACGTGCCTAAAAGCCGTTCTGCCACGTCAAAATTCCCGCCATGGTTTACCGCTGTAATCAAAGCTAATATAAGAACAAAATCTTCACTTAGACATAGGTGGTTAAAAACACGTGACTGTAACGTAAAAGCATTGTCACTTAATTAAACTCCAAATTTCCGATACTTATAAAGTCTTTGTGCATCACGCTGAGTCAAAGATTAAAAGGAACCCTTCTCATCTTTGGAAATTTGATGCAAGTAAGCGTGTAACAACTCGAATACCAGGAAAACTACATAACGATTCCCGTGAATTATCTAAACCAATGGACATAGTCACTGGCTTTGCTGGCGCCTTTCTCACTTGGATGTGTTGATTAGGCGTAACTTATATCAATAATTGCTCAGCTCCCCAATAACTACACTTCGGGAGATGTCAAAATTCCAAGCTTCCTAATCCGAGATTGCAGATACGCTCTAGCCAAGCTAGTATATTTAATAGTTAACTGCTCATTTGCTACGAGCCAATTTCCTACCTGCTGGAAAATCTCTATTCTCTGTCCTTTCTTCAAAAATGGGGACTCTACGGATATTCACAACTACAGACCAATCTCAATTCTATCTAATTTTGACAAAGTACTCGAAACTCTGCTTCACAGTTTTATTTTTAACAGTATATGTTCATATATTTCTCCTTCTCAACATGGGTTCATGCCGGGTCATGTGCGTTCCACTCTATTGACCACTCGCTGTTTATTTATTATAATTCCTACTTACGCCAGCGTTCGTGTTATGTCTCGTTAAATTGCTTTGTATTGTATGTATTCTGTTCTCTCTCGGGTGTTCTCGAACTCCTTGATCAAGAAAATTATATTCACGTTCTGCTTGTGAGTGAAACTCTATTTGGCTTACGTCTGAGGCCCAGAGTTCTAAGTTAATGTAATATATATTCTTACAGGTCAAAAACGACCCAAGTCATGGTGGTATAGCCCGTTTTTATCAAGAGGGTAAAGATGGTAGCACCTCACAGTTTTTGCTGGATAATCTGTAGAGTTTACATGCCATTGCAATAGTTCTAAATACGGAACATAATTTTGGCCGGCGTACTAAACTCCAATGCCTGAAATGGAATAGTAGAGTCATCAATGGAAATAGTAGACTCGTTTTATAGTTCATGAATATCTCGAATTTAAATATCTGAGAACCGAACGTTTTTCCACTCGAATTTCATTATACAACCTGATATTTTATATATCGCTGCCCTCTCAAACGTCAATTCGGACCACGAGATCTAGTTCCCTAACGAACTTAGTTCCAACCATAATCCGGTCATACTGGACCTAGCCGTCGAAACAGTTAGATCAATAAGAGAGTTCAAGTCAACCATCTGGCCCAAGTACAAGTTAACAGTGAAAAATTCTATCGTTTCTCTTCCAGTCATCAATTCGATGATCGACCTTGAAGCAGCTGTCCCTAAGCTCTTCACGGTCATGCTCATAGCTCTTAAAGATTCCACGGTTTGCAGGTTTCTCATCCGTGACCAAAAGATTGCCCGCCGTAGATGGCAAAATACTCGAGATACAATCTTCCGTACGTAAGCTAAACAACATCCTTGCCCGATGAGAGACCAATTACCCATTTTGCTTAACAAGCGTTGGGACTTCAGTCGATGAACGAGCATCTAAATTCGTTGTAG
>CAXAKX010000999.1:0-11124 GCA_963969525.1 Ontholestes murinus
AAAGAGTAAGGGAATGAAAATGTTGTCCGAACTTGGTTTTACTATATATGATGTGCACTTAATGATCTATTAATCAACATAACACAGTATGAATTGTTAAATATTACCTAGTCAGATTTTCACCCTATATAAATAATTGTTAAATGTTTGATATAAATTTAACTTTGGTAATAAATACAAAAATATATTGCCATGCTTAGGAAAAATGCAGTAACTACAAAATGGTAACACAGGTATTGAATAAAATCAAAAAAATATATTTATTTAGTATTTATATATACACAGCACGCATTCTCATATCCCTCCCCCATCCACTTCTTTCTACATCTTTCCTCCGTTCCGCGCCTCGCCTTTGGCATGGTAGTCCTCTTTTCTTCTCAAACAATTCTCCTCCAGGTACTTTAGCTTTTCCTATGTATTTATTTATTTATTTTCTATGTTATAGAATATATAAGGGAAGTATTGATTTCGTGATTATTTTGAATTTTTTTACGGAAATATCCGTTTTGAGGTCCCCGGAGTTCATTCCACTGATTTCTGGAGAAAAAATTTGTCTGTGTGTGTGTTTGTCTGTCTGTCTATCTGTCGGTAAGCACTGTATCTCAAAAACGAATGATACCATTGAGATGAAACTTTAAACTTAAGGTTTTGTCATTAAAAACTGGAACTGAAAAGCTTTTGGTGAACATTAAAATATATTTTCATAAAATCATTAATTTTCAAGAAAAAAAAAATAAAAATTGAAAATGTTGACATTTTTTTTTTGAAAATTATTGGAGTTACGTGAAATTTATATAACAAATAATTGAAGAGAATTTAAAAGTGAACAAATGATTAAAAATAACATGTTTGTGAAAACCTCACAGTTTTCGAGTAAAATATAGGGAAAATACTATGATGGCCACATCACCAATTTCTATACAGATTTGTTTCTCCACCTTTTTTACCTTCTCATGCACCTATTTTGGTGGCAAAATTTACCCCTTGCTCCAGCCACTATTTTACAATCCCCTCTAGCAACCCTACCCTCTCACACATTTTCTTTCCATTTTCAATTTACTTATTCATACTACATTCATTCTGAATCGCTACTATCATAGCTAGAAGTATCATCGTTATTGCAAATTATTATGGGTTCAACTTCTTCAAGAATAATTTCTCTGTCGTACCATTCTTTTATTATGTTGTCTGTATGCCTAGTACAATTTTCCCAAAACTCAGGGAGGCATTTATTTAATGCTTCTTGCCACATGTCTATAACCTTAACATCACCAAAACCATCTCTACCAATGTATTTATTATAATAAGTTTTAGCTCTTGCCCATACAAGTTCAATAGCATTAAATTCGCAATGATAGGGAGGCAATCTTAATACTTCAAGGCCATTTTGGCGAAGTAACTCATCAATAACATATTTTTTTTGTGGCTTATGGAGCTTTGTTAAATATAATAATTCTTTCTTTAACATACATGCATCGAAATTGATATGTTTTTCTTGTAGCCAATTAGAAATGTCCAGTTTATTCCATGCTGCTGTTGGCGATTTATCTAATTGAATGCTGTGATATGGTGCATTATCCATTATAATTAGGGATGGTTCCTGTAAATTTGGAATTAATTTCTCGGTTATCCATTTTGTAAAGACTTCACTGTTCATTTCTCCATGATAATCCATCAGTTTTGATTTCGATGCAAATAATAAATTTGCATCTTTCACAAAGCCACTTTTACTTCCAGCGTGTAAAACTATGAATCTTTTCCCATCGTAGCCCTCTGTTTTACGAACACTTTTAAGCGAACTATCTTGCCATGACTTCTGAGCAGTGCCCTTGGAGAAAATCCAAGTCACGTCCAAAAAAATAACATCTCTTCGAATATTGGAAGAAATGTTATCTTGGTATTTTCGCAGAAAAGCGGCTCTGAATGATGCGATTTCATTCTTTTCCATTAGTGCCCTGCGGTTACTGTCCTTTTTAAATTTAAATCCTAAATTTAACAATAAACTATTCAATGCCGTAATGCCTATGTGTAAAATTCCACTTTGTTGTAACTCATTGGAAAGAGTTCTTAGTGTTACATGTTTTCCTATAACATATTTGAGTAATTAATATTTATTTCTGCTAAAATTTTTATTATTACTTACTTTCTTTATACATATTGTATATCGTATTACGAACTGCCATTTTTAGGGGTTCACCTAAATCTTTGGTTTTTGATGTTCGACACTGTACCGATGCTAATTTTTAATGCGCTGGCTACTCTCTGGAAAACATACATCTGTTGGTTAATTCATTACATAGTTATATTTAAATAAGAAATTTACCTCTCGCACTGACGTAACAGGTAATAAGGGACCACAATTAACCCTTTCGGCTTCAAAATAATTCAAAAGGTTGATCACCATTGTTTGCGCTTGCGAACTTAATCGTTTTCCCGGCATTTTTCAATAGATTATTGAAACTTCACACGAATAACACTTCAACTATTATATCAATTATACTAATTTCACTGGACACGATTAATTGACGGATGTAACTAAATTTGTAGGTTATAAAATTAAAGGGACGGTAAACACCGCCGAGTCGACCGCGTGATTCAAGTTTGCATTTTTGCCTGAATAAAAGGCGGACGACCACTTTAGCGCTCCATCTTTGTCACACTATTATCACTTTCATGTCGTCAAATTGTGAGTATGTCTATCATTAGAAGATATACGTTTTAGAGTGCGTTCTTTTTCTAAGGCATTTGCTTTATTTTGTCAGATTGAATGCCTTCGTCGTTTCTCGAAGCGTTAGTTTGTGACGTACGACCAAAGATCCAACGAACAGACTATAATATAGGTAATATACACGCCGGTGGTGGCGCATCGGTTACGGCCCCGAACTGACGTGCAGCAACGTTGATTCGGGTCAGTAGTCGGATGGGTGACCGGTACCATTCACCATTGGGATACAATTAATGGTGCTTTAGAGTGACGGGGGCGATCCTTTAAAGTAACAAGCTCATTTACACACACACAAATACACAAATCACACATGGCGGAAGGACCACGTGGTCGATAGCCTAACACTACTACTACTACTACTATAGGTAATAATATAAATTGTTCAATTTATGATGTAATAATTTTAGTTGAAACATGGCTGAATGCAGATATTTTAGATAGTGAATTTAATATACCGAATTATACTGTAAACCGAAAAGATCGTAGTAATGCCACAAGCACCAAGTTAACTGGTGGAGGTGTATTGATTGCAGTAAAAAATAAATTTGTATCACAGTTATTGCCATGTTGTGAATCTATTGAAGAATTAAATGTACTTATAAATAATTATATCATTATAGGTTCTTTATATATACCACCAAATTCGGCACCATCTTTATATGATAACCACTGTATATCACTAAATAATTTACTTGATCATTTTCCGAATAATAAGCTCTTAATCTGTGGGGATTACAATTTACCATCTGCATCTTGGTCATTTAATGGACTAAGTGTCCATTAAATAATGCGCAGACAATTGGTGAATGCTATGAATTCCATCAATTACTTCCTCGCAATGATATTGTTAATTCTAGAGGTGTTTTGTTAGATTTAATGTTTAGTAATTGTGATTGCAGTGTTAATAATTCAGTTGATCCTATAAGTGAGGGTAGTATCCACCATAATCCTATAGATGTAACTTTAAGTATAGAATCTAAGGACAATATATACAAGGTGGCGCAAAAGTAATGTCACAGTTTGAATTGGCTGCCATTTTGTTATAAATGAAAAAAGAAGAGCTCTGTTTTCATCAAAAATTTATTTGAAAGTGTAATATTGGTTACATTACTTGGAAAAAATTATATCGCTTAAATGGTCACCTCCCGAGCTGATGCATAATTGCGCTCGTTTTGCGGCATTTTTTATTGTTGCTTGCAAAAAATCTCGCACCAAACTCGCGATTTCTTCTTCAATGTTATCTTTTAAGTCTTAAATGAACTGATTTAGCATCTGTCTGTTACGCTCGCCATTTACGGTTACGACGGCGCCATCGGCGTCTTCAAAAAAATAAGGACCAACCACTTTTCACTGCAAATGCCGCACCAAAGAGTTACATTGAGAGGATGCAATCTTCTTGCATTACATGTAGATTCTATGTGCCCCAGAAACGCAAAAAAAAGGCGAAGAAATTCACGTTGCGTTATAACAACAGACTTAAAATTTGTCAAATAAGCAGTAACAATAAATCCACGATCTTGAGGTGTATCACTCCATGGCTTGTTGACAATTAATTCACTATATATCTACATCATAAATGTCGAAGCACACTGACATTTGGCGCCATCTGAAAAAATTACGGCCAATTCAAACTATGACATTACTTTTGCGCCACCTTGTATTATTGTGACTATTCCACTCCTATTGCATGTAGCCAATGAAAAGGAGGCATTTTTTATTTTTTAGCCAATCACGTCAATTTATAAATGAATAAACACCAACTTGCTATTTATTCACCTGAATAAACTGAAGTTAGCTATTTCCCGACAAAAAAAATTGAATTAGCCTTGATAAAAAAGCGAAAAACGTTGGTTATACTTATGTCAGTTGTAAGTAGGTTATAAAATCAAAAGGTTAGGTAGGGCTTCGTCATCCATAATAAATGCGACGGTGGCAAGTTCTGTACCAAAAAATTAAACTAAAACGAGATCGTGTGTTTGAAAACAATTTGAAGAATTTTGCGCCCATAGAAACTACCAGTCTTTAGCAAAAACTTCAATGGGAACTGTTGCCGCGATTCTACCCGACTGGGAATAGAATATGAATAAGGTAAATGCAAATAATTATAAGGAAGGTGTTGTTTAATCAATGTCGAAATTTTCGGCTAAAATTCTGGAGGAGATGTATCATTTTAACATAAATATTGAACCGTTCGCCGATATTCGTTTCAAGTCGTGGAATAGTCTTTCCAAATACCATTCGTGATGACAATTAAATCGGAATAAATTTTGTCTTTAGTGCATTCAAGTTTGTTGCTTATTCGCGATTTTTATTCGAGCAACTGATAGAAAAAATCACTCGCCTGGCGGCTCGTGATTTTTTCGTGACAGTTGCTCTCATTAAAATCGCTAAGCAACAAACTTTCATGCAAAAACAAAATTTATTCGAGTAAATTGCCATCACTTATGGTATTACTTGTGATTATACGTATGACTTAAAGGGTAATTACATTGCTTTCAATGATTATTTGACTAGTTTTAATTGAGAGAATATATGTTTGGGTGTAGATGTCAACTTATCTGTTGGTTTGTTTTATGTCATTTTGTATAGTGCAATGAATTTATATATTCCAAAGAAACGTATTATATCAAATTTCCCAAATGGTTTAATTCTGAATTAATTAAATTAACAAAAGATAAACAAGTAATGCATTCTAAATGGAAAGTAACTGGTTATCCAGATTTTTATGATGCATTTATTGATTTGCGTGCTAAGTGTAAAGTACTTAATAATCGAACTATATAGTAACTATATTACTAAAGTTGAACAAAGAATTAGATTTAAATCTGTACAATTCTGCAGCTATATAAGTGATAGTAGAAAAACTTGTCGATACCCTAAATCTATGTTTCTTGGTAATGAACAATGTGATACTGTTTTAAATACTGTAAACTTATTTGCCACTTTTTTTTCATTAATATATAAACATACTAATTATTCATACTCATTTACAAATTCAGACAAGATTAATTTTAACAAATTTCATATATCTTTAGTAAATATCTTTGATAGTATTAATAATTGCACCGTTTCATGTTCCTATGGACCATATTCATATTTAATAAAACAATGTATATGCACTTTAACTAAACCTATATGTTTACTCTCTAATTCATCTTTATAGAAAAAGGGATATTTCCCGATTTATGTAAAAATAGTTTTATCACATCTATTATTAAATCAGGTAGGCGGGATAATATAAAATAGGGGAGTTTCTATTCAGTCGGCCATACCAAAGATCTTCGACCTATTAATTGCACAGCAATTGAGTTTGTGTTGAAAAAATATAACTCAAGATGAACAACATGGATTCTATTCAGGCAGAACGACTATATCGAATCTTCTTTGTTTTAAAACGTATGTATTGGATGCAATGGAGAAAGGTTTTCAAGTGGATACTGTATATACAGATTTTGAAAAAGCATTTGATAGAGTTAACCATCGAGTTTTGATTGCAAAATTAAAATCTATGGGATTTGGTCCTTCCAATATTGATTGGATAGAGAGTTATTTGATTGGACGTAAACAATATGTTAAAATAGCTGGTCATTTATCTAATGCAATCGATGTCCCTTCAGAGGTACCTCAGGGATCACATTGTGGTCCCATATTATTTTCTTTATTCATTAATGATATATGCGATTACATTAAGTCATGTAAATTTTTATTGTTTGCCGATGATAAAGTTATTTATGCCAGTTCAAAGTATAAGTTGTTGTGATAAGATTCAGATGGACTTATGTGGTATATATCGATAGTGTAAAATTAATGATTTATACTTTAATATAGTCATATTACATGAGTAATTTCTTTGTATCTAATGAATACACTTTAAATGGTATAACACTGCGAAGAGTTGAAATCATAAAAGATTTGGGAGTAACACTTGATGTAAAACTGTCATTTAAACACCATGTTAATAATATAACATGCAAAGCCTTAAGGATATTAGAATTTATTAGAAGATTTTCAGAACCTTTTTCGGCAAACACTATAAGACTTTTGTATGTAACACTAGTTAGGTCTATTTTAGAATATGCGTCACCAGTATGGTGACCATTTTATTTGGGTACTCAACGACAGCTTGATAGAGTACAAAATAAATTTATTAGACTGGTAGCGTATAAAATGCATATCACACAGCGAGGTAATAATACTATCGCTCAAATTTTAAATTTGCAAAGATGTCAAAGTCGAAGAATCATGATAGACATTTTTTTTTTATTCAAATTAATTAATAATTATATTTATTGTCCCTTCCTCCTTAATCGGGTAAATTTCTTGGTTATTCCACCTATAAGGACAAGGCAGTGCTTTCCAGTTAAGTGCCAAACTCACAAATCAAATTACGGTTTCCATGCGCCAATTTGTAGTATGTTACGTTTCGCCGCTATTTTATTCAATAATTATAAATTGAATTTATTTAGTGGTGATTTTTTTATTTTTAAGTTGCAATTATCTAGGATTAATTTACTAACATTAGATTTATAAGTTTATATTGCGCACACAGAAATAAATATTGTAATTATTATTATAAATGGTGTATCCGATAAATTAATAAATAAATAAATAAATAGATATTCTTAAAAAATAGTTTATTTCAACAAACCTTTAAACTTTTAATTTAAATAAAATTTAATTTCAATAAAATTATATTCCACATATATAAAGCACTGAAAAATACTTAACATATTTTCTTTTAATTTAATTCGTAGAAATATATAAAGTTCATATTCTCAGAAGCCTACAAGAAGTAGATCATATTTTTGCAAATATCCATTCATACGTAGATGCATCAAAAGAAGAAGAAATATATTAATTAATAATGAAAGTTGCTGTAAAAAATTAAATAAGAGTGAATGAAATGAATGACTGCAACTGTTACTACGTATTAATCCATTCTTACACTGAATTTAAAGTCATTATGTTCTAGTTACAAAGTATTTGTAATTAAAACATAGTGAATTTTATTCAATTAAGACAAGAGTCGATTGTACTGTTAGGGTTTTTGTTTTCAAATAAAGGCATCATAACTTTACTTAATGTCATTTGTTCTTGGCGGGGATATACAAATCTTTTTAATATTTTTTTTCTATATAATAAAAAAAATGTTATTATTACTGATTATTATTATTTTAAGTAATAGTAATTATTATATATTTTTAATTTAAAATATAATACAATGTTTTGCATAGTGAAAGTAAGCAAATAATAGTAATTAGATTATTCTTGTATCAAATTACAAAGTGGTATAGTATAAAATAGTCATATAAAATTTACTCGCCATTACGCACCTGCACAGGTCCACGCCTAATTAACTATTAATCCTAGTAGGTCACAAACCTGTGTCGTCACTACATGTCAAACTGATAGAAACCGCTGATGACGACATACCGCTCATAGGTTCTTTAGAAATACTGCAACTATTTGTTTGCTCTTCAAATTATTTAAAAGGTTTGGAAGCCGACGTTGACGTTGTGATAGTTTCAATAACTTCTTGACAATCCTTATTTTCTTTGTGTAAAAATTTAATCATAGAATCAGCCATTTTTTATTTCTGTATCTCTTTTTCTCATTTTTCATTTCTAAATTGAGCTCGAGAAAGCTCTTTGGTGGTTCCTAAAACAATTTTTGGATGTATAAGAATATACTAACTGTTGACTGTGGTTGAGTTCGCATAAAATTTTTTTGCATGGTCCTACCAAAGCACGCGTTTATCGCCGGCGCTGAAGCGACCCCTGAAACTGGCGTAATTATAGATTGTAAGCTAAAAAAGAGGCCGCCTTGAATGTACGTAGTATGCGCCACTATGGCTGACAACATGCAAAGTATTAAAAATAAAAATTGTGATGTGGCCATCACGTTAAATTCACCGATATATGACACATACATATTAAAAAGTTAATGTTGATTGATATGTTACGTGTATATATAATAATATTAATTTAATAATTTGTACAAATTATTTATTCAATATTAAAAGAGTTATTTGTATTCTTGTGCTTCTTTAAATTAGTTTTTTATTTGCACAACCTGTATATTCATTATGCACATTGATACTTCTAATGGTATCACTAATAATTATCTACCATTATTGTTACATAATGAAATGCAAGAAATTATAAAAGTCTTAATTTTTTCTTCGAACATTAAAGATTTTATTGAAAAGATTTATTAACAAAAGATGTGTTGTCGTATCTAAAATATTTCTTTACAGGATTTGGTTAAATTATTTATATTTAAAAAGATATTGAGAAAATAAATTAAATTTAGAGAAAACATCTTACTTTCAAAATCACGGAGGTTATGAAAAATATTTATTAACAAAATATTTTCATTCCTTTGCTTTCTATAACATTTGTTTAATGTTTTTGTAATATTTTTCATATATAAAAAATTACTGGAAAGAAGCAAAAAGCTGCCAATGTAAACACCCAATCCCGGTGTATGAAATTGTACCCAAAGCTTTTCAGATCTTCGGATTGTCAAATAATATTTATGTTTACTGATTTTATTTTAATATATACATTCGTTCGAGAGATACAGCACCCATAGACAGATACACAGAGAGATACACAGACACACACAGCCAGACCTCAGGGGACCTCAAATAGATATTTCCTTTGTAATTTCGAATTCGAAAAAAATACTTTCCAGAACTTCTTTCGGTGATAGTAACTAAATGATTAAGTCTGTTGAAAATATAATGAAACTGCTCAAATTACGGATATGTATAAAACACACAAGTGGGAATAAAATGTCGACTAGGCTCAACTAATTGTGAATAATATTTATTAAAAAATACTTATAAACGCATTTTACTACTACTTACATATTACGTTTTTTAAGCGAACAAATATAACTGTATTTTTCATTCGTATATTTAGATATTTATTATATTTTAGAATCAGATTATTTAATATGTCTACACCTAACAGAATTTCAACCTTCGCCCTATTAAATCTATAATATGAAGTTCTGCATATAATTAAAGCTTGGACCTTGTTATAATTCACTTCTAACCGCATCTCTTTGTTGTCGCCGACGGGAAATTTGTCTCACATGTCATCAATAGTTCTAATTGCATTCTCGAGGTTTACAACAGTCTCTATACCGATATTATAGTTTGATATAGCGCCAGAGTAATTACAGTCCAGTAAATTACTTCATCAATATATATTTATATATATATATATATATATATATACAGGGCGTCCCGTTAATGCGGGGAAATGGTTGGACCATAGATTCCTGAGGCCAAAATATGATGATTTAACGCAACTTATCTATATCCAAAATTTACGGTTAAGCCGGAATTTGGCTTCAAAGTTTCAAAATTATTTATTTCTTTTGTTTATAACAATTGAACGCTTTATTTGATTTGAATGAAATTTATTTTTAATAACTACCATAATATAAATACATCATTTCAGTTATTATGACTATTATTCATTAACAAGAAGTATAAGAAACAGTAGTACCACCACTTAAAAACTAAAATATTTTTTTATTGGTGGATCTAATAAAAACTAAAAAAATACTACTTGAAAGACCATTTAATTTAAACCTTTTTCATGTCTTAATAATATTTGATATCTTTTACGGTTTTCCACAAAAAAATAAAATATATATTTTTTATCTAGTAAAAACAAAATCTAGTTTTTCATCAAATCGAAAATAAATGTTTTTCGTGGCCGCATTTGTTTAAAAAATGTAAATTATGTATAATAATAATTGAATATTTATGAACTATAATAAAGTTAAAAATTAATTGTCAAAAGACACTAAATTTTGACAATTAATTTTTAACTTTATTATAGTTCATAAATATTCATATTTGGAACAAACAAATATCTTGTTTGTATTAGGATTTTGCAAAAGAAAATTGTTTGAAAAGTGTTAGATGTTGTTTTGATTTATTTTATTATTTGATATTATTTAATTTTTATTGAATTGAGTAAGTTTATTTACTTATTAATGAGTGCATAATGAGTATACTATATTCATATTTTATTTTTTTGTGCAAAAACCGTACAAGATATCAAAAACAAATAAGAGTCAAAAAAGTTTTTAAATCTAATACCCTTTCAAGTAGATTTTTTTTGATTTTATTGGATGCACCAATAAAAAAATATTTTAGTTTTTAAGTGGTGGTACTACTGTTTTTTTATACTTCCTGTCAATCACCAAAATAACTAAAATGATGTATGATAATATGGTACTTATTACTAATAAATTTCATTCAAATCAAATAAAGCGTTCAATTGTTATAAATAAAAGAAATAAAAAAATTTTGAAACTTTGAAGCCAAATTCCGGCGGGAAATGGCTGGACCATAGATTCCTGGGGTCAAAATATGA
>CAXAKX010001000.1:5000-25000 GCA_963969525.1 Ontholestes murinus
CGTAAGTCCCTCGACACAGCCCCACCACACTTGATAGAGGTAGTACAGCCATCCAGAGATTCCATGATGTATTTGGAGAGACCTAGGGGAATGTTGAATCTTTTCAGTGCTCTCTGGATGGAGTGGTGTGAGACTGTGTCGAAGGCCTTACGCACATCCAAGGCTACAAGATTGTATGATTTGCCAGCCGCTTTACGGCTGGCAATATAAAAGTGTGCTATAGTGCTGTTAATAAGGGTACCATCTGTGTTAATAAAACCCCTTTGAGAGGGGCTTAGAGAAATCTGTCGTGTCAGGCGTGCCAGGAGCACCCTGTGGAAGAGGCGTTGTATGGATGAAGCGATTGTGATTGGGCGCCAGTTAGAGGGGTCTCTACGGTCCCCATCCTTAGGAAGAAGGACAGTCCGCAGCTTCTTCCAGGACGGTGGGGATATTAAGAGAGTCATAGTTACTCCCGCCGTTTACCCGCGCTTGCTTAAATTTCTTCACGTTGACATTCAGAGCACTGGGCAGAAATCACATTGCGTCAACACCCGCTTGGGCCATCGCAATGCTTTGTTTTAATTAGACAGTCGGATTCCCCAAGTCCGTGCCAGTTCTGAGCTGACCGTTGAATGGCGGCCGAAGAGGACACCGGCACACGCACGCCAGCAGCAGAGCCACCGAGTGCGCACGCGCGGGCCTCGCAGCAAGGAAGTTCCGCGGGAGGCCAAGGCACGGGACCGAGCTCGGATCGGCGCGCGCTAACGCACGCGTCCCCTCGCCCAGGCCCGGCACGTCAGCCAGGACCCGCTTCCCGACCAAGCCCGACACGCCCCGGTCCTCAGAGCCAATCCTTATCCCGAAGTTACGGATCCAATTTGCCGACTTCCCTTACCTACATTATTCTATCGACTAGAGGCTGTTCACCTTGGAGACCTGCTGCGGATATGGGTACGAACCGGCAGGATACTCGACGTGGCCCTCTCCTGGATTTTCAAGGTCCGAGGGGAAGATCCGGACACCGCCGCAACTGCGGTGCTCTTCGCGTTCCAAACCATATCTCCCTGCTAGAGGATTCCATGGAACTCGAACGCTCATACAGAAAAGAAAACTCTTTCCGGATCTCCCGACGGCGTCTCCAGGTCTTTTTGGGTTGCCCCGACGAACTCTCTTGCGAGGGCACGACTTATTAACGGTTCCGCTGCCGGGTTCCGGAATAGGAACCGGATTCCCTTTCGCCCGTTGGGTGTGATTTTTATCAACAATGTAACAAATATATGTTTATAAAATGTCATCGCCATTGAGATACACCAACATCAACATCGGCTTTCGCCTAGGGCTTAGGATCGACTGACTCGTGTGCAACGGCTGTTCACACGAAACCCTTCTCCACGTCAGTCCTCCAGGGCCTCGCTGGAGTATTTGCTACTACCACCAAGATCTGCACCGACGGCGGCTCCAGACGGGCCCACGCCCAATCCTTCTGCGCACACCGCCGCGACCCTCCTACTCGTCAGGGCTTCATGGCCGGCCACTACGAGTAGTGGCCGTACACCGCACATGCCGCTGACGGTCGAGTATAAGCATAACGCTTTAGCGCCATCCATTTTCAGGGCTAGTAACTTCGTCAGGTGAGTTGTTACACACTCCTTGGCGGATTCCGACTTCCATGGCCACCGTCCTGATGTCTTAAGTTACCGAGTTGCGATCCAGAGCTTGAGCGGAGCAGACGTGTTCTCTCCCTTAAGCACCTACCTGGCGAGCACTTTTATAAGCGGATTAACTTCGAGCGACCTTTGCGATTTTACCTGTTTTTACCTGAGTGCGGTGAGTGCGGTGAATAAGTTCAATTTTCGTTACTATAATGGCAACGAAAGGAGAACAATTTGCGGCTAATGTGAACGAGATGAAGGAGAAAATCCTGAAACTTGTACCGGATGTGTCATCGACAATTAGTGTTTCGGACCGGAAAGAAGTACGTGCAACGGTAAACAGCATGGCAAATACCATGCTAATAATGTGCGGCATGCTGGTGAATATGCGCGAGTTGTTGGACGCTGCGGACGACAATATGGAGAAAATGAAGAAGAAATTGGCGGAGCAAGTTCCGGCGGAAAAAGCGACGGCGAAGCCGGTTTCCAGAAAGGAGGTTAAGAGCTCCTATGTGAGTGCTTTAAAGAAAAACGAGGTGATCGTTAAATGCGGGGAAGATAAATTAACAAGTGCACAAGTTAAATGTCGCATCATGACGTGTGTTGATCCCGTGGAGAATGAAATCGGCATTGCCAAAATGACTATGCTAAAAAATGGAGGCGTGAAAATTAACTGTCCGGATGCCAACGATCTAGAGAAATTTAAAAAGGCTGTTAATAAGACCGAATTAAAAATGAACAACGTGGAGAAACGCAAGCCGTGGATGCGTTTATTCCGAATCGACGTCAACGCCACGGCCGAAACTGTAATAGATACCATTTACAGACAAAACGAATTTGTACGTGGCATTTATAAATCTATGGAGGAATTTAAGGAGAACGTTAGTGTACGGCGGCATATCAAGAACTTTAGGAACAAGTACACAAAATCTGTCGTTGTGGAAGTGCCTGCTTTGCTAAGGAAACTTCTACAAGATCGACCGCTGAAAATTGGTTATGAATGTGTATTCGCGGAAGACTATAGAGAAATTCTACAGTGTTTTCAGTGCCACGGGTTCGGTCACAGATCTGCGGACTGTAAAATAAAAGAACAAGTGTGTGGAAAGTGCGGTGAAAGCGGCCATGCATTCAAGGAATGCAAGAGCCGCAAAACGTGTTGTGTTGTGTGCACGCGACATAATGACACGGTTAAGGATGGACGTAAGTTCGAGACTGACCACGACGCCAAATCGCGACGCTGCCCGTCGATGAAGCGATTCGAGGAGCGGTACATCGACAGCATCGATTACGATGTTTAATCAAACATCGAATTCTAACGGGGTAAGTGATTCTGTTTCATTGGTGAAGTGTGCGCAGATTAATTTAAACAAAAGCATGTCAGGGGTAAATTTATTAACGAAAATTATCGCGGACGAGGGAATAGATATTTGTTTTATTCAGGAACCGAACATACGCGGAGGCAGAGTAAGAGGCTTCACCTCACATATGGATATTTTTTATAAAGTAGGTAATTGCCCACGGACGGCAATTTGCGTTAATTCAGGTACGGCTAATGGGGTAATTTTAACAGATTTGTGTTCGGAGAAAATTACGGTTATAGAATTTCAAAAGGGGTCATTAAGATTTTTCGGAATTTCGGCTTACCTACCGTGCGCAGGTAACAAGAGGGATGAGGATTACGAAGAAGCCATTAGTGAGCTTAGACACGTGCTAGGGTCATTAGCAAACAAAGGGGAAATTATACTAGGAATCGACGCAAATGCGAAATGCGGATTATGGGGCAGCCCTACGGAGGACAAACGTGGTAGAATTTTTTCGGAACTTTTAGACGAACGCGAATTAATTATATTGAATACGGGAAATATACCAACATATGCCGGCCCGGGGGACCGAACAAGCTTCATTGACGTGACAGCTTGTTCTGTTGACATCGCGGCCTCGGTGTATGGATGGTCGGTAGATACGGAAAATGAAATTTCAGATCATAGGATAATTAGGTGGGAAATTGGAGGCGCGATTAATGATAATTCAAACGAAAAACGCGGATTCTGCATCAAACGGGCGAACTGGGAAATATTTGATTCAATTTTAGAAAGCAATAGACATCAGATTATAAGGGCATTAGCTGATCGATCGCGAGAGGGTATTAATAATTCGGCGGAAATAATAAATAAATTAATTGTCGGGGCATGCGAGGCAGGGATTCCGCGAATTAAAAAATTCGCGAAATCAGTACCGTGGTGGACTAGGGAAATAGATAACGCGAGAGCGGAAGTACGTAGATTAAAAAAGGCGTGGAATAGGTCGCGAGGGGACGTAGAAAGGGACGACAAAAAGCGCGAATATTATGCTAAATTCAACGAGTATAAAAAATTAATTAAAGACACGCGGTTAAATGAATGGAAACGATTTTGCACGGAATCTTCTAGTGAAGAGCCGTGGGGGTGCGCGTATAAAGTAATTAGGGGCAGTAAACGGCGTAATGTAATTTCGAATGTTAGATTGGCGGACGGAACGTATACAAAAACGATGCAAGAAACGGCGGCGGCTTTACTAAATAAATTCTTTCCGGAAGATAACGCGGTTAATGATAGTGAGGTACACACAGAAATTCGTGAACAGGCGGCGTGTGTGACGGGGGGCGCAAACGATTGTGACCTCACACGTGTCGAATTAGATAACGCGATTAGAGGAATAGGTGCAAAAAAAGCACCAGGGCGCGATAAAATCACTATCGAAATAGTTAAACGGGCAATGAGTATAATAGGCGAGGAAATTTTTGCATGCATACGTATGTGCGTAGGAGAGGGAGTCTTTCCGACTTGTTGGAAAGACACAGACGTTAGGTTAATTCCAAAAGCAGGGAAAGAGGACGTCGCGGATATGGGAAGTTACAGACCTATCTGTTTGCTTCCCTGTCTCGGGAAGATCCTGGATGATATTTTAATCAAACGGATTGAATATCATCTAGAGACTACCGGCGCGACGGCCGCTAATCAATACGGTTTTACGAAGGGGAAAACAACGGTGCACGCGGTAAAGAGAGTGATAGATTTTGTAGAAAACGCGAAACGGGCGGGTGACTACAGCGCGGTAGTTTCGTTAGATATTGCGGGGGCGTTTGATCATACGTGGTGGCCGATTATAATTAATGAATTGGGAAGGATGGGCGTACCGGGAAATTTAATTAAATTAACTAAGGATTTCTTAGAAAAACGTACGGCGCGAATAGATTACGCGGGGCAATCGGTTATTAGGGAAATCGAACGAGGTTGTCCGCAGGGGTCAAAATCAGGACCGGGCTTTTGGAAAATAGTTCACGCGACACTTCTGAGGAAAATCATTCCAGATAACTGTGAAATAATTGCGTTTGCAGATGACACGGTTTTACTTGCACGGTCAGGTCAATATAAGGGGCTTAAGAATACGGTAAATTCAGCATTAGAAATTATTAATAGTTGGGGCGAGGAAGTTAAATTAAAATTCAACGCGGATAAAACGACGGGACTTTTTTTTGGAAAATTAAAACAGGCGAGACCAAATTTTAAAATGGGCGATACATTTGTTCACTGCGCGGAGAGTATTAAATATCTTGGTATTGTAATCGATGAAAAATTAAGCTGGCGGCAGCACATAGATTATATTTGCATAAAGGCGCGAAAAATTTCACAACAGCTACGGGTGGCTTGTAAACTCACGTGGGGCTTGACGAGGGACGCGATGCGGACAATATACTTGGGCGCGATAGAACCGGCTATCACGTATGGTTCTGCGATATGGGGAAATAAGTTAAAATCACGAGAAATTAAGAATTTGCGATCGGTGCAACGTATAATGGCGATAGGCGCGGCGGCAGCGTATAAAACGGTTTCAGCGGATGCGGCACTAATTATTGCGGACTTAATTCCAATAGAGGAAAAAATTAGGGAAACAAGCTTACGATGGCGGACGCGAAATTCAGGACAATTAGATCGCGGCGACGAAATAGTATTAATAGAACAGAGAGGGCATTCAAGTAGGCATCCAGCTGAGAATCGCGGAATAGATTTTAACGTAGTAGACGCGGAATTCGAAGCGGAAAACGCAATTTTTACAGACGGGTCAAAAACGGAACATGGCATCGGCGCGGCCATTGCGGTATATAAACTGGGCGCGGAAAGGGACTTTTTAAAACTTAAATTGGGTAATAAATGCACAGTCTTCCAGAGTGAATTAGTTGCAATTAGGGCCGCGGTCGAATATATAAAACAAAAAGAGAACGGTGTGTGGCACGTTATATCCGACTCTAAGGCTGCACTTCATGCACTTAGATCAATGCGGAAACCAACGCAATTAATGTTAGAAATAGACCGATTAATAAGGGAAGCGCGGGGAAAAACAATTAGGTTTCACTGGACGCGAGCGCACGTAGGAAACGAGGGAAACGAGAGGGCAGATAAACTTGCGAAAGAAGCCACGAGGGAAACAGTTTTGAACGTCTACGATAGAGCACCGTTCTCATACGCGAAACGATTAATTAGAGGCGACGCGAGAGTCAGGTGGAATAACGGATGGGCAAATTCGGTTAACGGGCGGGTTACATTCAATTTTATTAAATCGGTAAATGAAAGGCGGGAAATCTTAGTGAAAATAACACCAGAAATGACTCAATTAATGACAGGACATGGAAACTTTGGGAAATTTCTTAAACAGATAGGTAAAGTAGAATTAGAAGACTGTGAATGCGGTAACGGGGTTGATAGCGCGGAACATGTTATGTTCTCCTGCTCGTTTACGCAGGAGCAACGAGATCGGGCACACGTTGAGCTCGTCTCGGCTGGACTAGGATGGCCAGCTAACTACGGAGAGCTGGTCAATATTAGGCGCGAAAATAAATTCTGGGACGTGTTTAAACTATTTGCGGGTTCAATAGAGTCATTGAAAACGGGCTAAATTTTATACATGCTTTTGTGAGAATTATCTGTGCCTGCTCATATGAAGCAGAATCACTTCAATACCGGCGGAAAACAAAACACGGTGATGAACGGGCAGCGCGCGGGATACCACTTTCCACACTGAAGAAAGAAGAGGACCACAAAGAAGAGGACGCATCATCGCAGAAGAGGATCGTACTTCGTAGAAGAGGACAAGAGGACCCATCTTCGCAGAAGAAAAGAAGAGGACACATCGTCGCAGAAGAGGAGCGTCACGAAGAAAGAAGAAAGAAGAAAGAAGAGAACATACCAAGGAGGCTGCGACATCGCAGAAGTGGACTATTCGTCATAGAAGAGGACAAGAGGACTCATCGTCGCAGAAGAGCAGAAGAGGACCAGTGATGAGAAGAGATATAAGAAAGAAGAACGGCTAAATTGATTTTAATGTATTTATGTGTTTTGCGGGAGAGGGTGAAATAAATTCTATATATTGAGGGGGTGTTTTATTATGGATGTTTTATACGGGGAATTTGTACTGGGCGGAATAAAGATTTACAAAACGAGGGATATTTATTTTACCTATTCTTTAACCTGCGGAAGGGTAGATTTAAGTTAATTTTAAGTTAGAATAAGCTATACATCATGTAATGCTTTATAAATAAATAATGTCTTAAGTTACCAACACCTTTCATGGTATCCCATAAGCGTTAATTTAGGCGCTTTAACTCGACGTTTGGTTCATCCCACAGCGCCAGTTCTGCTTACCAAAAGTGGCCCACTTGGCACTCTGATCCGATCTCGCGGCTTCATCGTTTGAGCAAGCCGGAGATCTCACCCATTTAAAGTTTGAGAATAGGTTGAGGTCGTTTCGACCCCAATGCCTCTAATCATTCGCTTTACCGGATGAGACTCGCTCACCGGAGCGCCAGCTATCCTGAGGGAAACTTCGGAGGGAACCAGCTACTAGATAGTTCGATTGGTCTTTCGCCCCTATACCCAGTTCCGACGATCGATTTGCACGTCAGAATCGCTACGGACCTCCATCAGGGTTTCCCCTGACTTCGTCCTGACCAGGCATAGTTCACCATCTTTCGGGTCCCAGCATGTACGCTCTTGGTGCGCCTCAGCTCGCAATGAGCACGAGACGCCCCGGGAGTGCAGCGCGGGATCGTAGTCCCGCACGTCTTCCCTAGGCACGCGCTAGGCACGGCCTTCACTTTCATTACGCCTTTAGGTTTCGCTAAGTCCCAATGACTCGCGAACATGCTAGACTCCTTGGTCCGTGTTTCAAGACGGGTCCTGAAAGTACCCAAAGCTAAAGCGTCGCCGACGGGCGTATAAACGGAGTCTGTCCGAGGACACCGTCGCCAGCAGTCGAACGGGTCCGGCGGAGTCGAGGCACGAGTCCCCAGACGCCCACCAGATATCCGCAAGCACTTGCGACGGGCCGGACGCGAATTAAGTATCGCGGCCCCGCGCCACTGCTATACCGTCGGGCGAGCAGGCCGGGAGACGGGGGTCCGAACGGAAACGGCCCGAAGGCGCCACTCGGTCTCCACCCCGATCCTTAGGCCTGCACCCAACGGGTCGCGACGTCCTACTAGGGGAGAAGTGCACGAGTTCGTCACCCCGAAAACAGAGAGAGGACGGAGCGATCGTCGGACCGAGGTCCGTGACCGTCTCACAAGCGCCCAACACTCCAGAGCAGACGAGACACGCTGAATCTCCCCATTCGACCTTTCGGGTTTCTCAGGTTTACCCCTGAACGGTTTCACGTACTATTGAACTCTCTCTTCAAAGTTCTTTTCAACTTTCCCTCACGGTACTTGTTCGCTATCGGTCTCGTGGTTATATTTAGCCTTAGATGGAGTTTACCACCCACTTAGGGCTGCACTCTCAAGCAACCCGACTCTGAGGAGAGATCCTCCCGCTGTCGACGGCGATCGCTACGGGCCTGGCACCCTCTATGGGTAGTGGCCCCGTTCAAGAAGGACTTGGACGCACCGTACGACCTCGGGATGACGGATCCTCCCTAACACCACACCACATTTCCCGGCGACAACGCGTAAGACGGCCGCGGGATTCGGTGCTGGGCTTTTCCCTGTTCGCTCGCCGCTACTAAGGGAATCCTGGTTAGTTTCTTTTCCACCGCTTAGTAATATGCTTAAATTCAGCGGGTACTCCCACCTGCTCTGAGGTCTGAATCAAATATATGTGTATATATATTATGTTAAGAGAGTGTGCGGTGCGGAACGCTCAAACGCGTAAACACACGGTGTACACGCACGGCCAGACGTCCTCAGAATTTCATATACATATATAATATATATATTTTTTCTAGGAAACGACGACCGGTGTTCTCCGCGGACGAACTTGACGACCGTCACATCGCCTCATCTCGAGTGTCTCGAGACGTCGACGACGACGACGATCATCTCGTCTGTACGCCGGTAAGGACGACCTCACCTCTCTCTAGCGTGTGTTAACGCAAGCGAAAACACGGTTCGTTCGTTCGTTTAGTCAAACGACAGTTTTTGATTTAAGAGGACGGATCTTTCGTCGAGACGAAAAACAGCGAACCTCCAATTTGGTCCCGACGTTCCCCACAAACGCACATCACACACACCACGAGCGTTTTTCAGCGCGAAAGTGCCACGGACAGTGCGTTAGAGAACCGGACAGTCTTGGAAATAGAAACGACCCTCAGCCAGGAATGGTCCAGGAACAGTATCCAAGGACCGCAATGTGCGTTCGAAATGTCGATGTTCATGTATCCTGCAGTTCACAATAAGACGCGCAATTAGCTGCGTTCTTCATCGACCCACGAGCCAAGTGATTCACCGTTCAGGGTAGTGTACTAGAGCGTTTTGAGAAACGAGTCAGAGGCGAACCTCCGATCTTGTATTCTACAACACTTGGTGACTGACATTATTAATAATGTGTGTGAAATGTGTGCGTGCACGTTCACCCACTGTCGACAAAATTTTCGCAACGGACAGTTTTCGAGGAGGCGCCGGGCCATACACCTACTACTACTACTAGTGGTGGTGTGTGACTAGCGGCCAGAGTCGTGTATTCCTTGGAATCGTCGTCTCGAATCGCCGAACAAGCGTGCGTTCGTGAGTACACCACTGGCACAGGACCGCCCCGCGCTCTCGGCGCGGTTGGTTATTACACCGGCGATGACCAAGTGTGCGCGCGTGTTTGTGTACAACACTCACCGCTTGTGTCCGGGCGAACGGTACCACTGATACCGGACCACGACTCCGACACATCCCCCAAATACTAACTGCGCATATACTTTTTCTCCAACAGGCGGATACTATTGTGTTTTATCGTCGTAAACAGAAAAATTGTCGACATTTTCGAGAAATAAAGTGTGGCCGGGCGAAATACATTCAAAACCCATTTTACAGTTGAATTTACACAGTGAAGCGTTATAAAACAACCGTAACAAAACCAGGGTGCCCGGAACAAAAACAGATGACGGATCTCGGCAATTCGAGATGCGAACACCCAACGTGTGTTTTCTCGACATATGTCTTCGTACATATCGCACAATGTATTATATTAATATATATATATATATATATATATGTAAAAGCAAGGTGACGGATCTCTCGTCGATAAGATACACATACAACGCACATTATTATCGTGTTTGTTGTATTTTCTCGAATCTCGAGATGCGAACACCCAGTGCCACACCGCATCAACAAACATTTCAGATGGCGGGTGACTGAGGACCGCTCGGCCTTCCTACGAGCGGTCCCATGAGACGCAGCACGTGTACGCGTACGTACATCGTCCGTGCTCGTTTTTGTTTGTTTGTTTGTTTGTTTGTTTGTGCCAATATTTATTATTTGTATATGTATATATAATATATATATATGTAATATTATCTCTCTGGTGGTTACAATCGGTAGTATATTTTATTTAAAATAAATATGTTTGTTATAACGGATGACGGACCGCGCGCGCGCCCATACAGAATGCATCCGTAGTAAGGCGGCGCGATGCGAGCATCCCTCTCTGGAAGAATGGGATATATACTCCCAAAACTTCAGTGTCTTTTTATGTTTCTTTCAAACAGACGACGGATCAGCCACACGAGTCAACCGAGATCGGATATATCATATCTGGTATGATATCGTCGATCGGTCGGTCAAAACGAGAGAGATGCGAACGTCCGGTTCGTATATAGAGTACACACACAGTGTGTTGTTGTGTGTACAAAAATACAGTGTGAGTAATACGCTTCGACGCATCAGTTCTACGTATATAAATATACGAGTTTTTCAGATGCGAGAAGCCGAACGTCAGATCGTCAGTGTATCTGTTTCGCGTACACACATATATTGTGCGACACAAAAATACGTTAATGATCCTTCCGCAGGTTCACCTACGGAAACCTTGTTACGACTTTTACTTCCTCTAAATGATCAAGTTTGGTCATCTTCCCAGCAACATCGACGAACGTCGAAACGTCACCGAGTACCGGTCCGAAGACCTCACTAAATCATTCAATCGGTAGTAGCGACGGGCGGTGTGTACAAAGGGCAGGGACGTAATCAACGCGAGCTTATGACTCGCGCTTACTGGGAATTCCTCGTTCATGGGGAACAATTGCAAGCCCCAATCCCTAGCACGAAGGAGGTTCAGCGGGTTACCCGGACCTTTCGGCCAGGGAGGACACGCTGTCTCCTTCAGTGTAGCGCGCGTGCGGCCCAGAACATCTAAGGGCATCACAGACCTGTTATTGCTCATTCTCGTGCGGCTAAAAGCCACTTGTCCCTCTAAGAAGAATTGATTGTACGCCGACAGTAAAAATCAAACGAGCGGCACGCACGACCGTTTGCACGACCGTGACGATACCGACGCCGACCTTTGAGATGTCGAAAGTACGCCTAGTTAGCAGGCTAGAGTCTCGTTCGTTATCGGAATTAACCTGACAGATCACTCCACCAACTAAGAACGGCCATGCACCACCACCCACCGAATCAAGAAAGAGCTCTCAATCTGTCAATCCTTCCGGTGTCTGGGCCTGGTGAGGTTTCCCGTGTTGAGTCAAATTAAGCCGCAGGCTCCACTCCTGGTGGTGCCCTTCCGTCAATTCCTTTAAGTTTCAGCTTTGCAACCATACTTCCCCCGGAACCCAAAAGCTTTGGTTTCCCGGAAGCTGCCCGCCGAGTCATCGGAGGAACGTCGGCGGATCGCTGGCTGGCATCGTTTATGGTTAGAACTAGGGCGGTATCTGATCGCCTTCGAACCTCTAACTTTCGTTCTTGATCAATGAAAACGTTTTTGGCAAATGCTTTCGCTTTAGTCCGTCTTGCGACGATCCAAGAATTTCACCTCTAACGTCGCAATACGAATGCCCCCATCCGTTCCTATTAATCATTACCTCGGGGTTCCGAAAACCAACAAAATAGAACCGAGGTCCTATTCTATTATTCCATGCACTAAGTATTCAGGCGAAGTTTTAGCCTGCTTTAAGCACTCTAATTTGTTCAAAGTAAACGTGCCGGCCCACCTCGACACTCAGTGAAGAGCACCGCGATGGGATTTCAAGTTGAGCCGCCCTCGCGGGCTAAGCTCACCGGCAGGACGTCCCGCGGGCACGCCAGTTGGACACCGCGAGCGATGAACCGGCGGCGCGGGACACAGATTCGACTACGAGCTTTTTAACCGCAACAACTTTAATATACGCTATTGGAGCTGGAATTACCGCGGCTGCTGGCACCAGACTGGCCCTCCAATTGATCCTCGTTAAAAGGTTTAGAGTGTTCTCATTCCGATTACGGGGCCTCGGATGAGTCCCGTATCGTTATTTTTCGTCACTACCTCCCCGTGCCGGGAGTGGGTAATTTGCGCGCCTGCTGCCTTCCTTGGATGTGGTAGCCGTTTCTCAGGCTCCCTCTCCGGAATCGAACCCTGATTCCCCGTTACCCGTTACAACCATGGTAGGCGCAGAACCTACCATCGACAGTTGATAAGGCAGACATTTGAAAGATGCGTCGCCGGTGCGAGACCGTGCGATCAGCAATAAGTTATTCAGATTCACCAAGTTGTACGATGAACGGACTCGCGTCCGACACCGATTGGTTTTGATCTAATAAAAGCGCTCCTTCCGTCTCCGGTCGGAACTCTGTTTGCATGTATTAGCTCTAGAATTACCACAGTTATCCAAGGATAAGTGGTACGATCTAAGGAACCATAACTGATTTAATGAGCCTTTCGCGGTTTCACCTTAATTTGGCTTGTACTGAGACATGCATGGCTTAATCTTTGAGACAAGCATATGACTACTGGCAGGATCAACCAGGGAGCTGTGTTTAGTCGCGCACACTCGAGCGGCGGCGCTTACGCGCGCGCGCGCCCGGTGTAACGACGAGCTCATTTATTTATAATAAAGAGGTGGTTCGAAATTCTGCTCTGCTGAACGGAACATCGCACATATCCCGGTTTACGCGTGCACGGACCCCCGACGTTAACGTGTCACTCCATTGGTATACAGAGCACGCCAGTAAAACACCTATCCCGCCCCTGTGGCGGGGTCAAGACGGTGGACGTGATGCAACTTGTGTAAAAGACACGAAACGCGGGGCGGCGGTTGTGCTACGGCGATATTACGACTAGACGTTCACACATTTATGCAGACCCACGACTTTTTTTGTTTGATAATGCGCCCGGAGACACACACGTGAGCACACGACGGCACATGTACACGAGCACACGGCGGCCGGCCGGCGGTGTGAACACCAAGAATTCGTAATTCTGCTCTCTGCTGAACGGAACATCGCACATATCCCGGTTTACGCGTGCACGGACCCCCGACGTTAACGTGTCACTCCATTGGTATACAGAGCACGCCAGTAAAACACCTATCCCGCCCCTGTGGCGGGGTCAAGACGGTGGACGTGATGCAACTTGTGTAAAAGACACGAAACGCGGGGCGGCGGTTGTGCTACGGCGATATTGCGACTAGACGTTCACACATTTATGCAGACCCACGAATTTTTTTGTTTGATAATGCGCCCGGAGACACACACGTCAGCACACGACGGCACATGTACACGAGCACACGGCGGCCGGCCGGCGGTGTGAACACCAAGAATAGGAGTGGAGAGACTCTCGGTCCACACAACTCCGAAATGCATCAATATATCATATATATGGCATGAGAGAGAAGAGAAATTTTATAAATTTCACATCTCGCCAAGGCTTACACACACTACAAAAAACATCATTGTTCGTTAGATTGAAAATCATCGTCTCGGCCAAGGGGACCACGCGCTCGGGTCCCCCGAACGTCTGACTTTATGATGATATATATATTTCAATCAACATAAGTTTTCATTCTCGCTCGGAATTCGGTGAGTTATTGCATTTGAATTTTCACGGAGTTTTTACGCACCGCTACTTTAAAAATATTACATGTTCAGTCTACATGTTGCTCGCATAAGGGCCATACGCATAAACGAATATACGAAATGGGTCCCGCGAACGTGCTATTCGGACAGGTTCAAACTACCTGTTAGAGTTTTCAACACCGAACTGTCCGGACACGGCGAGGCCGTGATTTTATATTCAACAGACGGTATATATATATGGTGGGTGAGAGACAAGAAAAAAATTTCCTCGGGCGGCAACTGATTTCTCGCGTCTCGTTTTATTAAAACATCGAACTGTCCAGACACGGCGAGGCCGTGATTTTATTTTCAACAGACGATAATAACACGATGATGATATATATTTATATATGTAGTAAAATACGGGGAACGATTTTTGTATGAGGCACAACCGACACACAAACCACACACATCTTATTATATATTATAATAGAGTAGCAGATTGGTGCAACACTGAGACCTCGGCGTTCCCCCAAACAAGAGATAAAACTAAAAACACGCCGGCCGGCCGACTTATTACACGTAACGTATATAATGGCATTACACTACTACACTGGTGTTGTTGTGTCGCCCGTTGCCGTGTGTCGTCGCCCGCCGTTGTTCCTCGTTCGTCTCTCCGGTTTCGTCGTCGTTTTATTAAATACATCGAACTGTCCAGACACGTGAGGCCGTGATTTTATTTTCAACAGACGATGATGATATTTTATGTGTATTAATATGATGGGGAACGATTATATGAGGCACACCGAACACGCAAAACCACACACATCTTCTTATTATATATTATATATAATACTAGAGAAGTAGCAGCTTGGTGAACACACTGAGACCTCGCGTTCCCCCACAAGAGATAAAAACTAAAAACACGCCGGCCGACTTATTACACGTAACGTATATAATGGCATTACACTACTACACTGGTGTTGTTGTGTCGCCCGTTGCCGTGTGTCGTCGCCCGCCGTTGTTCGTCGTTCGTCTCTCCGGTTCGTCGTCGTTTTATTAAATACATCGAACTGTCCAGACACGTGAGGCCGTGATTTTATTTTCAACAGACGATGATGATATTTTATGTGTATTAATATGATGGGGAACGATTATATGAGGCACACCGAACACGCAAAACCACACACATCTTCTTATTATATATTATATATAATACTAGAGAAGTAGCAGCTTGGTGAACACACTGAGACCTCGCGTTCCCCCACAAGAGATAAAAACTAAAAACACGCCGGCCGACTTATTACACGTAACGTATATAATGGCATTACACTACACTGGTTGTTGTGTCGTCGCCCGTTGCCGTGTGTCGTCGCCCGCCGTTGTTCGTCGTTCGTCTCTCCGGTTCGTCGTCGTTTTATATTAAATACATCGAACTGTCCAGACACGTGAGGCCGTGATTTCATTTTCAACAGACGATGATGATATTTTATGTGTTTTAATATGATGGGGAACGATTATATGAGGCACACCGAACACGCAAAACCACACACATCTTCTTATTATATATTATATATAATACTAGAGAAGTAGCAGCTTGGTGAACACACTGAGACCTCGCGTTCCCCCACAAGAGATAAAAACTAAAAACACGCCGGCCGACTTATTACACGTAACGTATATAATGGCATTACACTACACTGGTTGTTGTGTCGTCGCCCGTTGCCGTGTGTCGTCGCCCGCCGTTGTTCGTCGTTCGTCTCTCTGTCCGTCGCATAGGGCAAAAATTTGTTAAAAATTTTATTTTACCCATGCGACGGTTTATTAAAGCCAAAAGGATATTTATTTCGGCGTTTCTTTGCGATATATATACATATACTGCTCGCCTGGTCGTTCTTTTTCAATCTTCCACTTTTCACCCGAACGACCTGCACCACCCATATAGCTGTTTGATGCATATTTGTACAGAATAACGGCGAGAAATTAAATTTTTATTTTTCCACCTAGCGCTGCCCGAAAATATCATTTGTGTGTGAAACAAGACGAAACGAAGCGTAATACTCGACTTTATTTGCGTAAATCGAAAATTCGCTCATCGCACCGTGCACCACCATATATATGTCTCTCGCACACAGGTACCGAATAACGCTTTCGGCATCGTGCGCACCGACCGACCGCCGCATTTAACTTTTTCGCACGCCCGTACCGAATAACGCTTTTAGCATCGTGCGCGCCGACCGACCGACCGACCGACCGCCTCATATATATGTTTCTCGTACATAGGTATCGAATAACGGCAGAAATTATTTTTATTTTATTAAAATAAAATTTTCGTTAATTCGCTTACTCGATACGAAAGGACACATCGGCGAGTGGAAATAAA
Source organism: Ontholestes murinus (assembly GCA_963969525.1). Lineage (NCBI taxonomy): Eukaryota > Metazoa > Arthropoda > Insecta > Coleoptera > Staphylinidae > Ontholestes > Ontholestes murinus. The sequence continues at coordinate 21,283 of CAXAKX010001000.1, forward strand.
GCGGACCGAAGTTAAAACGTTCGACATTAGGTTTTTCGCACACCGGTACCGAATAACGCTTTCGACCTGCACCGCCCATACAGCTGTTTGATGCATATTTGTACAGAATAACGGCGAGAAATTTTATTTTTATTTTTCCACTTAGCACTGCCCGAAAATATCATTTGTGTGTGAAACAAGACGAAACGAAGCGTAATACTCGACTTTATTTGCGTAAAATGAAAATTCGCTCATCGCACCGTGCACCACCATATATATATGTCTCTCGCACACAGGTACCGAATAACGCTCTCGGCATCGTGCACACCGACCGACCGCCGCATATAAGTTTTTCGCCCGCCCGTACCGAATAACGCTTTTAGCATCGTGCACACCGACCGACCGCCTCATATATATGTTTTTCGTACACAGGTACCGAATAACGGCAGAAATTATTTTTATTATATTAAAATAAAATTTTCGTCAATTCGCTTATTCGCACCGACCGACCGCCTAATATATATGTTTTTCGTACACAGGTACCGAATAACGGCAGAAATTATTTTTATTTTAATAAAATAAAATTTTCGTCAATTCGCTTATTCGCACCGACCGACCGCCTCATATATATGTTTTTCGTACACAGGTACCGAATAACGGCAGAAATTATTTTTATTTTAATAAAATAAAATTTTCGTCAATTCGCTTATTCGCACCGACCGACCGCCTCATATATATGTTTTTCGTACACAGGTACCGAATAACGGCAGAAATTATTTTTATTTTAATAAAATAAAATTTTCGTTAATTCGCTTACACGATGCGAAAGGACAGATCGGCGAGTGGAAATAAAGCGGACCGAAGTGAAAACGTTCGACTTTAGGTTTTTCGCACACAGGTACCGAATAACGCTTTTAGCATCGTGCACACCGACCGACCGCCGCGTACAATTATTTCGCACGCCCGTACCGAATAACGCTTTTGGCATCGTGCACACCGACCGACCGCCTCACATATATATTTTTCGTACATAGGTACGGAATAACGGCAGAAATTATTTTTATTTTATTAAAATAAAATTTTCGTTAATTCGCTTACGCGATGCGAAAGGACAGATCGGCGAGTGGAAATAAAGCGGACCGAAGTGAAAACGTTCGACTTTAGGTTTTTCGCACACAGGTACCGAATAACGCTTTTAGCATCGTGCACACCGACCGACCGCCGCGTACAATTATTTCGCACGCCCGTACCGAATAACGCTTTTGGCATCGTGCACACCGACCGACCACCTCACATATATATTTTTCGTACATAGGTACGGAATAACGGCAGAAATTATTTTTATTTTATTAAAATAAAATTTTCGTTAATTCGCTTACGCGATGCGAAAGGACAGATCGGCGAGTGGAAATAAAGCGGACCGAAGTCAAAACGTTCGACTTTAGGTTTTTCGCACACAGGTACCGAATAACGCTTTTAGCATCGTGCACACCGACCGACCGCCGCGTACAATTATTTCGCACGCCCGTACCGAATAACGCTTTTGGCATCGTGCACACCGACCGACCGCCTCACATATATATTTTTCGTACATAGGTACGGAATAACGGCAGAAATTATTTTTATTTTATTAAAATAAAATTTTCGTTAATTCGCTTACGCGATGCGAAAGGACAGATCGGCGAGTGGAAATAAAGCGGACCGAAGTGAAAACGTTCGACTTTAGGTTTTTCGCACACAGGTACCGAATAACGCTTTTAGCATCGTGCACACCGACCGACCGCCGCGTACAATTATTTCGCACGCCCGTACCGAATAACGCTTTTGGCATCGTGCACACCGACCGACCGCCTCACATATATATTTTTCGTACATAGGTACGGAATAACGGCAGAAATTTATTTTTATTTTTATTAAAATAAAATTTTCGTTAATTCGCTTACGCGATGCGAAAGGACAGATCGGCGAGTGGAAATAAAGCGGACCGAAGTCAAAACGTTCGACTTTAGGTTTTTCGCACACAGGTACCGAGTAACGCTTTTAGCATCGTGCACACCGACCGACCGCCGCGTACAATTATTTCGCACGCCCGTACCGAATAACGCTTTTGGCATCGTGCACACCGACCGACCGCCTCACATATATATTTTTCGTACACATGTACAGAATAACGGCAGAAATTATTTTTATTTTATTAAAATAAAATTTTCGTTAATTCGCTTACGCGATACGAAAGGACACATCGACGAGCGGAAATAAATGTGAACCGTGGTAAAAATTTCGTAATTATTTCGTGTCGATCGAAATTTCGCTTTTCGCACCGTGCACACCGACCGACCGCCACACCGGTACAGAATGACTGTCGAAATTTCTTTTATCATTCGATAATATAATATTCGTTCGTTCGCTCGCTCGCAGGAAACGTAAGGAAAAAAGATCGACGAGCGGAAATTAATTGCGAACCGTGGTAAAAGTTTCGAAATTATTTCTTGTCGAAATTATTTTTATAATATTAAAATATAATATGCGTTAATTCGCTTACGCGATACGAAAGGACACATCGACGAGCGGAAATAAATGCGAACCGTGGTAAAAATTTCGTAATTATTTCGTGTCGATCGAAATTTCGCTTTTCGCACCGTGCACACCGACCGACCGCCACACCGGTACAGAATGACTGTCGAAATTTCTTTTATCATTCGATAATATAATATTCGTTCGTTCGTTCGTTCGTTCGCTCGCACGAAACGTAAGGAAAAAAGATCGACGAGCGGAAATAAATTGCGAACCGTGGTAAAAGTTTCGAAATTATTTCGAAATTATTTCTTGTCGAAATTTCGGTTTTAGCTCCGTGCACACCGACCGACCGACCGCCACATATAGGTTTTTCGTACATAGGTACCGAATAACGGCAGAAATTATTTTTATTATATTAAAATATAATATTCGTTAATTCGCTTACGCGATACGAAAGGACACATCGACGAGCGGAAATAAATGCGAACCGTGGTAAAAATTTCGTAATTATTTCGTGTCGATCGAAATTTCGCTTTTCGCACCGTGCACACCGACCGACCGCCACACCGGTACAGAATGACTGTCGAAATTTCTTTTATCATTCGATAATATAATATTCGTTCGTTCGTTCGTTCGCTCGCACGAAACGTAAGGAAAAAAGATCGACGAGCGGAAATAAATTGCGAACCGTGGTAAAAGTTTCGAAATTATTTCTTGTCGAAATTATTTTTATAATATTAAAATATAATATTCGTTAATTCGCTTACGCGATACGAAAGGACACATCGACGAGCGGAAATAAATGCGAACCGTGGTAAAAATTTCGAAATTATTTCGTGTCGATCGAAATTTCGCTTTTAGCATCGTGCACATCGACCCACCGGCCGCCACATATAGGCCAATCGCACACCGGTACCGGATGACTGTCGAAAGTTCTTTTACTATACGATAATATAAAATTCGTCCATTCGCTCGTTCGAAACGAAAGGAAACATTGGTGGTAAGTGTGAAAATTGCGAAATTTAACCACCACTCACGCCTTATTTAACATACATTCGTTACGGATATGGGTACAGAAAAACGGTAATTAATTATATCACTTTACGTACCGAATAGCGGCCGCAAATGTGATCCCTATTCGTGTACCGAATAACGGCCGCAGATGTGATGCCTATTCGTGTACCGAATAACGGCCGCAGATCTGATGTCCATTCGTGTACAG